>FXXK01000180.1:0-22579 GCA_900184695.1 Betula pendula | reverse complement strand
GGGCAAAGCCTGAGCCAGATTCTTTCTTTGTGCAACTCCAAAGAATTTCTCGTTTTAGGAAACTAAATATCATTAGGACCCTTTGTCGAGTACCATGCCTGCAATTCAACATTATTCACAAATCAAATGTTCCTCTACCGCCAGTCCATGATAACGATTGGTAAGGCATTTGAAGTGCAATTCTTAGAGACGGAACCAAATGATCCTCAGTGGTGGCAATGTGGCATGTGTTAGAAACCTCGTATCTGTACAAATACCAGTCGCTGGGAAAATTTTTGTAGAAAACGGGGAGGATTTGTCATGTTGTGGATTTCAGGTGCTTTGGGCGGCCCGAGGTGTGAAGCCCATCTGTCGAAGCAGCTAGGCCCCACACACTATCTCTTATTACCGGCCCAAATGGCATGGAATTCGGACAGAAAATTTCAAAACAAAAGATATCCTAAAATAAAACAAAAGAAAAATTAAAAATACAACAAAACAAAAGATATCCTAAAATTCTGTCCAACACGGACAGCTTTCGCTTTCTTCCCTTCTCATTTAGCTTCACCAACGATCATTCAATGCTCCTAACCCAAAACCCGAACCCAAAGGCCCGAGGTGAGCCTATGGCAGGCCAGGCCGAGAAGTCCAACAGCCACAATAGCGTGGAACCTAGAGAAGGAGAAGGAAGACTGGATAAAGTACTCGATCGGACGGTCCTTAGTGCAGTCATCGATTACGACAGCCACTGGATACAAAGTAGATGAAACGCTGTTTTCCGGCCATTAATTTCAAGTTTCAACAATACCCATTTCAATCGGGATAGAATTATATGAAACGCTCTTTTCTGGCCATCGATTACGATAGCCACGTGCTCCGGATGCAAAGTATATGAAACGGCCTTTGGTGGGCATAATGATTGATATGTGAGATTGGGACCTAATGGAAATGGGTGCCCTAGGATGGCCCATCCTTTGTAGGGGCTGGCTCATCTCTTTAGACTTTAGAGGTTACAGCCAGGTCAATGGATGGCGCCGGCCCTTTTTTGTAGGTGTCTTTGCATTGTCACTTTCAAGGGGTTGAGGTAAAGTCACGAATTCTGTTAGATTTATTGACTTTAAATTTTTACTATAAAATTAATATTATTAATTTTTTTAAAATAGAAAGAATCTTTGTCTCCAAATCTTTGGAAAAAAACATACATAGGCAAAAAGGCCGTCTTACTCAACATATTTCACATGGGGATCGATTTTAATTAAAGCAATCCCAATGAGACGTAGCTTAATTAGGGGATTCTGACATCTTTCGTTAGGGTTTAATATTGCACACTTTTAAAATATAGTAATTTGACATTATAAATTTTTAAATTTTAAGGGTACAATTGTAAAAGTCAAGAAAGTAAGTAAAATTTTCTCTTATTTTTTTAAGAAGGGCAGATGAGCATTTCCAAAGGCACACACATAATATATTGTGATAGTTTTACTAAAGAGATCCTGCATAATAATGTTATTTTAGATGTCATATTAGTTGCTTCTATTGCATTTGTTCGGGCCACCTAACCTCTCACATTAACTGTATTCCTCAAAACTTGCTTTAAAACCAAAAAAAAAAGAAAAAAAAAAAAACCTTATTCCTAAACCCTAAAATGGTTCTAACAGAAAAGCTAATAAATCCAATTTAAAATAAAAATTAAATGTTTTAATAACACAATATGTGTATGACGAAAATTATATCTACCAAACTTTATAAATGTGTCAAGATTGATATATCTGGAATAATTTTCCATAGAGAAAGAAACGATGAAGATAGGCATGCAATCAAAGGAAACTGGCCACATAACATAGATCTTTTATTACGTTAATTGTCATCTTCCATAGAGAAAGACATCACTTGTTCTCTCGTAAGACTTTTCTTCCGAAAACGAACCACACATTTGTTCAAACGTCAGCATCAGCGTTAATTTAGCGGGCCAGTGACTCCAGAACTTACGTTTTGAAAATTCTAACTTCACACCAAAAAAAACTGACCAGTCTGACCCCTTCCAAGAGCACACATAATTCTCTGTATCTTGCTCTGCCTTGCACATTTCACAAATACTCTGCTTCCCTTCTCCATTCCAATGAAGCTTCGTAGCCAAAACTTACTTGCACTATGCACTACATACCTTGGTGTGATTCTTCTCTTTTCTATAATCCTACTATGCTTGCAACCTACCACTCCTGCTGCTGCCGCTCCAACCAACGAGACTGATCGTTTGGTTTTGCTCAAATTCAGAGAAATGATACCCAATGACCCATTTAACGTCTTCACCTCTTGGAATGATTCTAACCACTTCTGCAACTGGCACGGAATTACCTGCAGCCGCAAGCATCAAAGAGTTACGGCCTTGGACCTGAGTAACTATACCTTAGGTGGATCCATATCACCTTACATCGGCAACCTCAGCTTTCTTAGGGTGCTCGACCTCTCAGACAACTTCTTACACGACGAAATTCCACAACAAGTTACTCACTTGCTGCGGCTGCAACATCTCAATCTTAGCAGTAACTTGTTAACCGGGGAAATTCCAAGCAACTTCACCAACTGTCCTGAACTCAGAGTCATGGAGTTTATGAGGAATAAACTTACTGGGAATATTCCTAATGAGCTGGGCTCTTTGTTGAAGCTTGTAAGACTTGCGTTTTTCCAAAATAATTTGACAGGAGGCATCCCACCTTCTTTGGGAAATGCTTCTTCACTCGAAGTACTTGATTTTGCTCTTAATAATTTCGTGGGAAATATTCCAGATGAAATAGGCCGTTTGCAGAGGTTATTTCACTTCGGAGTTGCAGCCAATAATTTGTTTGGTACGATCCCTTATTCCCTTTACAATATATCAACTTTGAGGACCATTGATATCGGAAATAACCGACTTAATGGCACTCTTCCGGCCAACACAGGCCTCACTCTCCCTAATCTTCAAGTTTTGATAATCTATTCCAACAAATTCTCTGGTCCAATCCCAGTTTCACTATCCAATGCTTCTCGGCTTGAAGTACTTGTTCTCTCCTTAAACAATTTAGTGGGACAAGTTCCAACTGATCTAGGAAACCTGCTAAATTTCAGGAGGCTAGGTGTTGCTGGAAATAATCTTGGAAGTAATTCAGCCAAGGACCTGGATTTCTTAACGTCTTTGGAAAACTGCACCAAATTGAAACTATTAAGTTTTTCTCAAAACAATTTTGGAGGTAGTCTACCGAATTCCATAGGAAATTTGTCGAAGCAACTCAGTGTTTTATATATCGGTGCCAATCAAATATCTGGAATTATTCCTGCAACATTCGAGAATCTCATCAACTTATATTTCCTCAGCATGCCCAACAGCCTGTACACAGGCACCATTCCCACTAATTTTGGGAAGTTACAAAGGCTACAAGGATTGTTGTTGTATGGAAACAGATTGTCGGGACACATACCATCCTCTCTAGGCAACCTCACTCAATTGGCCGTACTTTCCTTATCTGGGAACAAATTGGAAGGAAGCATTCCATCAAGTTTTGGAAACTGCAAAAGTTTGCAACAGTTATATCTTTCAGAAAATAACCTTAGTGGAGCCATACCCAAAACCAGTCTTTCTTCCCAATTACTAGGACTCTACTTATCACATAACTCATTTACCGGCATCCTACCTATGGAAGTAGGCAATCTGAAAAATATTGTGGAGTTAGATGTCTCTGAAAATAATTTGTTTGGAGAGATTCCTACAACCATCGAAGATTGCTCCAGTTTGCAGAATCTTTACTTGCAAGGTAATTCATTTGAAGGAAACTTACCTCCATCTCTGACTTCCTTGAAAGACCTTCGCTATGCAGATCTTTCACGAAACAATTTCTCGGGATTAATTCCTAAAGATCTACAAAAAATTTCTGTTCTATTATATTTGAATCTTTCTTTTAATAATTTAGTGGGCGAGGTACCAACCGAAGGATTGTTTCGGAATGCAAGCGCAATATCAGTGACAGGAAATAAAAATCTTTGTGGAGGTATCCTAGAACTACAATTGCAAGCATGCAATGTCAGAGTTGCAAAGAAAGGAAAATCTCACGCATTCAAATTAACAGTCATAGTTGTTAGTGGGGTTTTATGTTTCATCCTGTTTTCATCCTCTCTTATCTTTTATAAGAGGAGAAAATCAAAAAAAGAATCATCTTCTACATTCTGCAAAACCAACCAACTTTCCAATGTTTCATACAAGGAGCTCTATCAAACGACTGACGGATTTGATCCTAGCAATTTAATTGGATCTGGTGGTTTTGGTTCTGTATATGAAGGAATTCTTTATCAAGAAAAAATGATGGTTGCTGTGAAAGTATTAAACCTTCAAGAAAAAGGAGCTTCTAAGAGTTTTATGGCGGAATGCGATACCTTAAGAAATATACGGCATCGGAATCTCGTTAAGATTTTAACTTGTTGCTCCAGCGTGGACTACAACAACAATGATTTCAAAGCTCTAGTTTACGAATTCATGGAAAATGGAAACTTAGACGAATGGCTGCACCAAGATATCGACTATGAAAATCGATCAAGACATTTAAACCTCCTTCAAAGACTAAATATTGCGATTGATGTAGCTTTTGCATTGCAATATCTTCATGATCACTGTGAACCACCAATTATTCATTGTGACTTAAAGCCAAGCAATGTTCTTCTTGATAAGGACATGATTGCTAAAGTAAGCGATTTTGGTTTGGCAAGGATCCTTTCTACTACAAATGATGTTTCTCAAAATCAAACTAGCACAGTTGGAATAAAGGGTACTATTGGCTACACAGCTCCAGGTACATTGCTAGCTACTTCAATTTTAAATCCTCTAAATCATGAGTTTGATCAAATTGAAAGTATCACTGGCTGTCTTTTTACTATGCTCTACATATTCATTTTAGCCTTGTCCATTTTATTTCCTTAAGGCTCTCCATACTTATTCTGATAGCATGTCAATTAGATATATCAAATTAATATGTCAGCTAACAAGAAGGAAAACATGTAAACCCTGCTGTAAAAATGGTGGGAACAAATTTTTTTCAAGAGAGAACCGGTCTTTTGTATATATTGCTAGGGAATATTGGTCACATATGAGATTTAGGCTTTGATAGAGATTAATAGGACGTGCATATAGGAGGATTTGACAAGTATTAAATAAGTCTTGAATCAGTCAAAAATACGAAAAAATAATTTCATTTCTCTTTTGTTAAAGAAACACTCATTGAGATTAGGATCTAACGCTTAAGATGTGAAAATTTAAACCAAGAAAGCAATTCAAGTATCTATTAGATACGTATGAAAATGAATGTCGGTAAAAATTCAAATCAATAGTCCCAAGGAAAAAAAAAAAAAGAAGAATACTTAGATTTGAGGTGAAGCTATTTTGTTAGTGAAAATTTAAGAACTTAATTAGGCGGGACACTAAAAATGGAAATCATGCATGGTTCAATGAGAAAATTTTATTTCAGATTGTTAAAATTAAAGTAACCCCTGGTCTCCCTTTCTCTCTAGAAGGCTTTTTATTTGTATTTAATTTTGAGACTTTCTTCTTAGCTCTTTCAAGGTATCCAACAGCTCGATCTCCTCACTACCTATATACGTGACTGAAAAAGAAATTAAAAGAACATACAATTAAACATTGCATAGTTGTTCTTTAACATATCCTTAAACAGTTGGTTCATTATCTTTTATCTTCTGTTTTCGTGTGTATCTCTACTCTATAAAAATATTTCATTGCGTTGTCATCCAATAAATATTCTAGTCGGGGCCAACTATTCTATGCGGCCATTCATGAAGCCATGTCTGTCGTAAGGACTTTATTATCTGCTCCTTAATTTGTCCAAAAAATAAGGAAAAAAACTAAGGAAATGCAATGATCAGTTGATCAGATCTTAATATTAGCCTCTTTTATTATCCAATTTCCAAAAAAAAAAAAAAATCACAAGTTCTAATTGTAAAATACAGGCTATTTTTCACATTATTTTCTAAGACTAAATAAAAATATGCAACCTCTAAATATTAAATAACAACTCTTTTAAATTTCCTACTAAACAACTATTAGAAATCATTACCATGTTAATTGTGCATGTGAAAAATATGAATTGCCAGAGTACGGAATGGGTGGTGAGGCATCAACACAAGAGAATGTCTATAGCTAGTGGATTTTTTTGTTGGAAATGTTCACAGGAAAGAGACCAACTGACAAGATATTTAAAGATGGTTCACCCTTCGTAACTTTGTTAATATGGCATTGCCGGAAGAACTTATGCAAATTGTAGACCCAAATCTTTTCAAAAGAGAAGTAAATGAATAGCTGCTATAAAAGTGAACAACTACAATGATCACAATGATATTGAGGCAGTCGAAGAAAGAGTCCATCATGAAACATAAGCCAGATGAATTCTAATGTGCAAGAGTGCTTACTTTCAGTTTTCAAGATCAGCCTTGCTTGTTCACAAGAATCGCCAAAAAAGAAAGAATGATATGGGGGATGTCACCAAGGAACTACATCGGATCAAAAATGTTTTTCTACAAGTTGGGATCATTGATAAGAACCAAATAAGGTAAGGTACTACAAACTTATTTAAAGTTTAAGCTATGATAGAACAAGTAGACTTTCCAGTTTCCAATGATGTTATTAGGATCAAAACATTCACTTAAGGGTTTTCACCTTATTTAAATCCGAGTTTAGATTCGTTATAATTAACTGCCCAAATTGTATGTAATTTGAGCGACCCCAAAGAGTTGGCAAGTGCGTGGCCAAATTTTCCCAAGTAGGTGGACCCATGTTAAGCTACCTAGGGCATGTAGGCTCTACACATGTCCTCGTGGTAGCTACCCAAATTGCATGTAATTTGGGCAACCGATTATAAGAGATCCTAATTCTTTAAGTCCACAAGTAACCTTTATAAGTGAATTTGATTTTTGTTACCTTATGTTTTCAGAGCAAATGTTGTTTTGTTCCTTGTATCCTGAAATTTTCTAAATGTCCCAACATAGCAATATAATCAACTTCTACTTTTGTAGGAAAACAGAGCTTTGTGAAGAAATCAGGCTGTAGAAATGTCGATCTCCTTTGTAATTAATGCTCCTGTTGAGCACTGGCTTGGCTGTTCGTGCACGTATGTGTGTTTGTTGGATTTTTTTTTTTTGTGAGTGTGTTTGTTGGAATAAATCAAACCGACGTTTGATCTAAATGTTTTAAGACAACGTCTTTTCTTAAAAACATGTAAGTGAATTGAGATTGTATTGCTAATATCCAATGTCTAGCTGCCCTAGCGTTTACTTTATGAGCCCAAGTTTGAATTTCGCTAATATAGTCCTTTTGTCCTCAAAACTAGTAATATCATTATAAAAGTTGATAGTGTGACAAAAATTGAAAAAAAAAAAAACAAATTACGTCCTCAATTTTTGTAAGAGAGAATGGTTATTAGTTTAGATGGAATGATTAAATTACTTATAACTAAAAAATATAAGAATGAAATTCATACTTTTTATGATTTAGATTGATATGAAATTGAGTGAGTACTATATTTTNTTACTTTTTATATCACATCACTCACTTTTTATTACTATTCAAATAAAAAATTCACTAAAAAAATAAAAAAATAAAAATTACTTTTCCATACAAATATTCTTCCTACTTTATATCACATCATTTCCTTTTATTACTATTCAAAACACACAAAAAAAAAAAAAAAAAAAAAACCCTAAAAATTTAACAAACACAGCCATAGTCCTTTTGTCCTCAAAACTAATAATATCATTATAAAAGTTGATAGTGTGACAAAAATTGAAAAAAACAAATTACGTCCTCAATTTTTGTAAGAGAGAATGGTTATTAGTTTAGATGGAATGATTAAATTACTTATAACTAAAAAAATATAAGAATGAAATTCATACTTTTTATGATTTAGATATGAAATTGAGTGAGTACTATATTTTAAAGACCAAACATATAATTTAACCTTTATTCTAGTTTTAAGCCTAAAAGACACAACCTCATATCTTGATTTGATTTTAATAACCTCATGTTAACCATATTCTACCCATATTCCATACAATTGTCTTTATTCTTAGAACATGCGTTGTTGTGCAACCAATGATGATTGATTGGGGCACTAGACAGGAAAGGAAAAAAAAAAAACCTTTCATTTAGAGAGCAACACTATGCACTGCTTTTGTGTAACATGGAGAATATCTGTTTTAGAACATGCGTTGTTGTGCAACCAATGATATGATTGATTGGGGCACTAGACAAAAAAATAAAAAAAACCTTTCATTTTAGAGAGCGACTCTATTCACTGCTTTTGTGTAACATGGAGAATATCTGTTCAAGCACATTCTAATGACGTATGCATTCACTTACAAAAAAAAAAAATAATAATAACGTATGCATTCACAGGGGGAAAAGCAATCTGCTTCTTTCTTAGAACAAAATAAAAGAAAATGTGATACATTATTAGTTGTCCTAAAAGTTTGAGCCGATGAGTTTTTATCATTTAATAAATATTTTAATAGTCCCTTTTACATGTGGGGCTTAAATTCCTGCTTAATAAATGAGACTCAACACCTTAAATTACACCTTAAAATACGCATGAACTTAAATCCCGTTTGGTTTGCGGAATAGTTTCCTAAAATGGAATGACTCTTTTATTTGGTAGGGACATATTCATTTACGAATAAGAATACAAAATGAGAGGAATAGACAATATTTTCAAGAAAAAAAAAATTTATACTTTCAAAAAAAAAAAAAAGCGTTGAATCTGTGGGTAGTTGACTACCCCAATGAGTGGCTGACTATCCTAATGGGTGGCTAGACACCTACAGTAGAGCCCGAGGGTGGCTGCACCACCCCTGATAAGCATCGAGGATGGTCTTGACCACCCCCGATGGCAGTGATGGTGGTGCGGCCATCCCTAAGTTCTGCTATGGATAGTCGGCCACCCACAAATTCAATGTTTTTTTTAAAAAAAAAAAAGAATAAAAAATAGCTTTAGACAAATAAGAAATCAAGTGGGTCTTTTTAGTAATTTTAGTTTAATTGCAATTAATACATATATGTTGGAATACTCATTTCGCGTACCAAATGAAGCCTAAGTTGATAAAAAATGATAAATTTAATCATTTAATAATTATTCTAACTTTTTCTCATAAATGTGTGCCAACTCCTTTAATGAATATGCTCTTAACACATGAAATGTTAACTTTAAATTAGACGATTAGTGAAAACAAAATTCGAATTGATATCATAATGCTAATTTACCACTTGTTGCAAAAACCTAAATGGATGGGAAAGAATAAGTTTTTAATTATTTAACTATTATTCTAACAATAATACTTAATATTCTTCTTATTGACAAGGATTATTGCTTGAAAATAATAATAACAATAATTAAAAAAAAAAATCTCTACGCCGGAGCCATATGCATAAGTTTCGAAAAGCATTTCAATTTGAAAAAAATGTAAAATTAGTCCTTGTAATTTACCTAATCTACAATTAGCTTCATGTGGTATCAAAATAAACTTAGAGGTCCTTAAGTTTGTCAAAAAAAATAATTTACTCACTACAGTCAAATTATGTTCACTGACTTAACAGATTCTGTTAGTGTGACATTGACTTAAATAAAACACATGTCAGATTTTATTGGCTTTGACGTGTCACACTAACAGAATATAATTTACTTCCCACAATCAAATTTTGGTCCACTGACTTAATAGATTCTGTTAGTGTGACACTGACTTAAATAAGATATGTGTCACAATTTTATTGACTTTGACGTGTTACACTAAATTATTTTCAATGGAAGTTGAAGGAACAATCGGATGATATCATAATCTTGTACATATGAATAATAGAAGAAATCATCACCTTATGAACTGTTGTTAATTAAGCATGCTTCTAAGTGAACTCTTATTTATGCACTGCAGTGCAGAAGACAAAAGAATACTTCTCCAATATAATAATGATTCAGGGTTGAGCCATTTGTTGATTTTTGATGTTACGTCTTTGGCTTAGAGCTATTAAGTTGATGCCTACTCCTTGCTCTACTTGGCTGAGTCGCTATGGGCCTTGATCATCTCTGTACTTGTCTTGCAATTGTACTCTGTACTTTGATAAGTTAATTTTATAACCTTTGAGTGTTGTGTATTACTCTTCAAGATATTTGACTTAACAGCCTAAACCCTATTTTTTTTTTATATTCATAATTCAAATCTTAGAAAAATTCACCAAATCCTATTGTTAAGGCTGTTGTTTACAACATATTCAATTAAAAATATATATTAAAATCTTACTTCTAGCCCCCATCAATGGACTATTTAAAAAAGAGGAGATTTGACAAATGTTATGATTAAATTTTACTCTTTAATCCTCAAGGTGGTTTTCCACAAACTTTAAGGCTACCACAAGGTAGGTAGGTTTCTGAATATTTCAAATTCATAAAGTTCTAATTATTTCAGCGAGAAATGTTTTTAGTATTTTTTAGTGTTTAATTGCACTTGAAAAACCTTAATCAATGTTTTCTTATCAATTGTAAAATAATCTTTTATTTTCCGTGAAATACTACATTCTTTTAAGACAAGAAAATATTTTCCAGAGAACCCCCATTACAGAACACACCCAAATACCATCCCCTCTCCTATCGGTACCAAACTCAAATCAGTAATTTTTTCATCTGAAAGCTTTTTAGGTCATAAAATGTTTTCCGCCGAAACAAACAAAACCTAAATCCATGGAATCTGATACCCTTTCCACTGAAACTTTCACAATATACAATTTTTGAATCACATTGCATTAAACAGAAACAAAAGCTAAGGGTTACCAATAGAAACCACAGAAAGTGTAAATGCAATTTATGGGAAACAACTTATCTTAAGAAATAGGGGGTCAATGCTTGACATATCCATACAAATCAGATTTTGAAATATTACTCTTACTAATCAATTACCAATCGAAGTTAACAGCCAGAGCCCAAAGCCCATCTCAAACATCTATAAAGGAAATTTAGTTTTAACCATGTTGATGGTGGAAGCAATTCTGAAGCTCCCAGAAAGAATTAGGACCCAAAAGAACATTAAAAGGAACCAAAAATCCCAAATATCTTTGATCAGTTCATCCATTCGTAATAAATTAATCAAAAGTTGCAATGCAAAACCCCAAATCGCATGCGCAAGTCAGTGTATTTCAAAAGTAAGACTTTTTACCTTCAAAATTGAAGAATTGAGGTATGTGAATTCTTATTTTGCTCCCCACAAATCTAAGCACGTGTAGTCGTGAATCGGGCTCCAGAGAGAGGCAAGACCATTGTGCGCGAGTTGTGGCGGACCAGGCGATCCTTCCCCCGGTCCGCCGCAACTCGCGCACCGTGGTCTCCCAATCCATTTGTTAGGCGCAGAGGTGTGTGAAGGAACTGAACGAAGAAGAGGCTGTCTGAAGGAGGCGAATGGATTTATCGTAATTACGGTTTTTTTTTTTTTTGTAATTTTTTTTTTAAAAAAAAAAAGTGTCTTTTGGGTCACCACATTCCAGAAGATTCTGAACGAGGGCTGTAGTGTAATGGATAAAATAGCTCCTGCGAATGGGCTGGTTATTAACTAGTGGGTCAGTTTATGCTAGGTGTTCGGCCTCATTCGGTAAATATTGAGGATATATGTTTGAAAATGTGAATTAAATTAAATATATTTGAGAAAAATAAAATTACAACTCAAAATAGAAAAAAAAAAATCAAAATGAAAAAAATGAACAAAAAAAGGGGTGGTTAATATTTGATAAAAATAAAATTAAAACTGAAAATAATAAAAAAAAAACAAAACAAAACAAAACAAAACAAATAAAAAAAATAAAAAAAGAAGAAGCATAAGGGGCACCCCAGCTACTTTTTGGGGTGGCTTGGCCAACCTCGAATCTAACAGGGGTGGCCGAGCCACGCCAAAAAAGCTTAGGGTGGTTTAGCCACCACTCTTGGGTTTTTTTTTTTTTTATTGCTTTTCCCTTTTTTTTTTTTTTTAGTTGAGTTTTTTTTTTTTTCTTTTATTCAAAATAGGAAAAAGGGTTACAAGGGATCATACAACCATAGAGGGGTGGGCACCCCAACAACAAAGCCCAAACGACACTGGCAATACAATAAAAGTAACCAAGTATAGGCAATGGTTTCATTAATGATCCCAAAGAGACCATTAACAAGCCGGGCCTGTCTGAGGGCCGCACAAAGCGGTTTAATAAGGCAAAAGGGCCCCGTGAGGAGCCCCAAAGGGTGATGGTGGATGGAGAGCGGAAGTACTGTCAAGTACCGAACTGAGACTGTCATTGAGAAGCAAACTCGGCTGTAGAGTCTCCACTAAAGCAACAATCCAAATAAGTGCAAGGAGACAAAAACCCACAAAAAACAACAGAAAAAAATTACAACAAATAAACGGAAAAGCAACAAAAACAGCAACACAACAAAATGCCGAAAAACGACTGCATCGGTGGTGGAGACGAAGGCTGCTGATGGCGGGACACCAGCGCGTGAGGAACACGCGCGGGCGCGTGGGACGCTGATGGAAGCGGGCGAAGCGGTGGCGAGCCGCAGAGAAGTCGAGGAGGGCGGTGGTAAGGCGCGTTACCGTGGAGGACAGACGAAAAATGACAGATCTGGATTTCTCAATCCAAATCTGAGAAGAACCGTCAGCAAAAACCTCTGCGTCGGCTGAGGTTGGCGAGACGGAGTCGTGGAGGGGAGGGGCGGCCGGTCTGAGATGGACGAAGGGGTGGCACACCGAGCAACAGTCCGATGAGGCAACCAGCAGAAGAACTGAGGAAAAAAAGAGTAAACAAGAGAGGAGAGGGAGACTAGAACAAAGGGGAGGAGGATGGAGGCCATACCTCCTCCCCGCAAAGCACTCACAAGGAGGCGGTAAAGAATCACTAGGGTTCGAAGAGGACCCTTCTCGAGAGAGAAGGGAGGAAAAAGCGAAGAAGAAAAAATTGTTTGCTCGCTTTTATCAAATATTTTTTATTTATTATTTATTTTTTTTTTAATTGAGTTGAGTGTAAAAAAATGTTGATCGGGGTATATTAACATTTTTTGATAGTTTAAGGGTTTGTTTGGGTCTACGATTACAAAAAATGTGATTTAAAAATTGTAATTTTAAAATGTGCGATTGGAAAACGCGATTTTTAAAAACACAGTTAAGTATTTGGCAAAATCGTAGTTTAACCTTTAAAATTGTGCATTTAAAAAAAAAATACTTCATTACCTGCGATTTGAAAATGCAAATTTTTTGTATCTTCAAATCGTAATTTTTAAAAATACAATTTCAAACAATCTATTTTTAGCTATTTGATTTAATATTGCATTTTTTGTCACGAAATCACAATCTCATACGTACCCTAAGAGAACTTACAATGAGCTTTTTAAATTTGATTTTTCTCTAAATTTTTAACAAAGCACACAAAAACTACTATTTAACAAACTCTCTATCAAATGTTAAATTTAATATTTGTCATTAACTCTCTTTAAATCTAAAAAACCAAAAAGTGAATGTTAAAAATTTATTAATGTTTTTTCTCTTTCATTCTTTTTCTTATTTCCTTTTAATCAAATTAGATTTTTAATGCAAATAGTCTAAAAGTTTGTTTCATCAATAAAATATAATATTTAATTAAATTAAAGAAATATTTGGAATGTTTAATACTTATGCCTCGTTTGGTACGCGGGTTGAGTATTTAATTAGAAAAATAAATAGCTATTATTGGGAATAGAGGATGGTGGAATGAAATAATTATTCATATTCATTGGTTTAATGACAGCATATATATTCTAATGTGAATTGAACCAAAACTACTAAAAATCCTCATTTTATTTCTTATTTTAAAAAAACTCAAATTATTTAAATAATAATAATGGAATGACAACTGTAGGTTGCCGCACCACCCCAAATGGGCGGTTGGCCACCCCTGATATCATTGGGGTGGCCTTGGCAACCCTCAATGAGGACTAGGGGTGGTCACGACCACCCCCAAGGTGCTTCGAGGGTGGTCGCTGCCACCCCTCAAATGCACCAGATAGTGCAGCCATCGTTGTGCCCTACAGTGGGTGGCCAATCACCCATTGGGGTGGTCAGTCACCAACTGAAACCCACGTTCTTTTTTTTTCTTCTTCTTTCTTTAAATTAGAAAGAAAATAAAATAAATAAGTTTTTTTTTTTTTGAAAAATGTTGTTAATACCCTAAGGATTAGCTATTCCTCTCATTTTGAAGGGGAACTTATTCCTCTTCATAAGGAAATAAGTATTCCAATGGAATAACTATTCATTGGAATAAGTCCTTACAAAATAAAATAATCGGTATTCCATAAAAATAGTCATTTAATTCCATAAGTTTAATCTGCAAACTAAACGAGACCTTAAAATATTCCTAGTGAGCTCTCTAAATATAGCTTTTCTCTAAATTTTTAACAAGACACCAAAAAACCTCTATTTAATCAATTCTCTATCCAAAGTTAAATTTTAACATTGTCAGATTTCTTCTTTGAATCTAAAAAGTCAAAATATAAATGTTAAACTTGTTTTAATATTATTTTTTAGCTTTGGCCTCATAAACTTGTTTCTTTTGACTCTATTTCTCTCTTATGATAGTTAATGTTATCAATAAAAAATAGTATTTATTTAAAGTAGAAAAACATTTATAGAATTTGTTGTTTAGTAGTTTAAAAAAATGGCTAGCTAAAAGCCTAAATCCTTTAAAGAGAATTTTTAAAATTAAATGTAGAGAAACTTTTAGAGAGCTAACTAGGAATGTTCCTAGTGGTTTAAAAAAATTGCTAGCTAAATCAATTAAAGTGGATTTTTAATAATTAAGTAACATGCCCTTAATACAACCAAAAAAATACATCAAAAATTTTGTCCGGCAAAGACATCTTTGTCGTTCTTCCCTTTCCATAATTAAGCTTCACCGATCGTTCAACGCTCTTAACCCAAACCCGAACCCGGAAACCCCAAAGTCCGATGGCGAGCCTGTGGCGGGTCGCGACAGGCCAGGCAGAGAAGCCCAATAACTACGACGGCGTGGAGTTCTGGTCGAACCCGGAGCGCACCGGGTGGCTGATGAAGCAAGGCGAGTACATCAAGACGTGGCGCCGCCGCTGGTTCGTGCTCAAGCAAGGCAAGCTCTTCTGGTTCAAGGACTCCAGCGTCACCCGCGTCTCCACTCCACGTGGCGTCATCCCAGTGGCCAGCTGCCTCACCGTCAAGGGCGCCGAGGACGTCCTCAACAAACAGTACGCCTTCGAGCTCTCCACGCGGGCCGAGACCATGTACTTCATCGCCGACTCAGAGAAGGAGAAGGAGGACTGGATCAACTCCATCGGACGGTCCATAGTGCAGCACTCCAGGTCGGTTACCGATTCCGAGATCGTCGATTACGATAGCAAGCGGTGAGATTTAACAAGCCGACTAGGTGAGCTCGGTCTTTGTATTTTCGCTCGTGGATAATTTGGTGGATTTTGTGGTGCCTGTGTCTTTGCTTCTGTATATTGATTCGGATCGTTTCGTGTGTGTGATCCTTTGTAAGAAATACGCTCTGTGTTTGGTAATGATCGGTCATCAGATCTTCAATTGCAGTAAATTTTTGTTTATTTGATGGTCAATTTTGTTGAATTCATGGTTTTATCTTTCGATTCTTTGCGAATTGTTAGGGTTTTTGTTAATTCAGTACGATTTTTTTGCTTATTTCATGCCTGAATTAGCTTTATTCGTACTTCCATATGCTTATCCAACTGAATTATGCTTGTATGTATACATACATGCATACATATATGCACATACACTTTTAAATATAAGAATAAAGAGAATAGCTGAATTTTGCCATGATGTGCTAAAAGCAATCGAGGAATAGGGGGCCATTTTCCTTTGAAAGGATGGGTGACTTTGGTTTTGGGCAGAGCCAATTCTCCTAGTAGTCAAAGACTAGGGAAATTGGTAACTATCTTGTGAAGGCGAGGAGCAAGGTAATCTGTGTTCTGGTATTAGTTCTATGCAATATTTGTTCAATTGAATATCTTGAAGGTGAGGAAATGAGCTTTCTTATTGAAAGGATTGGGACTTCTGCATGGAACAATGTGGCGTCTCTGAATATGTCCTCCCTCCGCTTTGAGTCATTGATGATTCTCCTTGTCTTCTTCATCACTTAATGCCTCTTTTCTATGTTGTTTAATCCCCTTGATAGTGGGTTAGTATTAGAAGGAGATTTGGGTTCAATAGGCAGTTCTAATACATTTTTTGAACCAAAAGAATCAGATGAATCAAGCTGGTTGATGAGTTTACTATTGTTTTTTTATTTGTTTAACTGTAGGAAGCTTGTTATTCAATTTCTAAAGTGTACCCACTTGAAGCCAATAGCTTTAGTAACAAAAACTCCAGTTTGAATTTTCTTGGTGTTGGGTTGGAATTGAGAGGTTTTCTTTTATACATGAGTAAATTATGTACCAGTCTGTTTAACCATATGTTTTCAATTGCCTTGCTTGTTGCTAGCTTTCTCGGTTCGCGTTGTCACTTGTCGATCAATTTTAAGATTGAGAAGGCAACCACATTGAACTTGAATTTGGAGTGATGGTATCTTTGGTAATACATTTCTTTTCCATGATATCTTTACCATCTACAGATTATAATCCTGTAAAAACCTTCAAGATTTATCAGTTATAACTTATCAGCACGTGCATGAAGACGCATTACACTAAGAACTACTAGAGCATAATTCTGTCCAAGGTTGGTGATATCATACATGTGGTTTTGCTTTGCATACCAGCATGGGAGATTAAAGAAGCGTGATAGCGGATACATTCAACAGGGGAAATGTGAAAGGAGATCTTCAGCCTTCTGAACTCTTCAGAAGGTTTCATGCTCCTGCAGTTCAAGTAAAGGTTGTTTATATTTTCCATTTTTGGAAATGTTGGGAATACCATGATACCAGTAACAACTTTTGTATGGAAAAACATTAACTAAATACATTCAAGAACTTTATAACATACGATAGCTTCTGATAAACTTCTAATCTAAATTATGTGGCTGTAGCTGTGTTTGGGATTATCCTTGATCTGTTTCTGCAAATCATAACACCAAGAAAAGCTTTTTTATCGGATGGAGTTCCTTGGTGACATCCCTTATACTCATTCTTTCTTTCGGTGCTTCCGTTGAACAAGCAAAGTCAATTTCAACGACTGAAAGTAAGCACTTCTGCACATTAGAATCTATATGGCTTGTGTTCTCGATGTTATGGGTTTCTTCTTCTGCTTCTATTTCGTTTGCATTATTATCTTCTTCTGCTGTGGTCGCTGATTTCCAGTTCTATTGGGAGAAGAGTCGGATCCATAATCTGTACCAGTCCGTGTGGCAATTCTATCTTAGCAAAGTTATGGAGGTTCAAGGATTCGATAGCTGTAGACGTCCGTATCATTTGATGCCTGACCACCAATTCCGTACTTTAGAATCCTGTCCGATGGCATAATTGTGCTCGAGTTACTTGTAGGACTTGAAAAACAGAACTGATGGTTAGGATTTTAGCACCTAGTGGCCTTTCAAAAATATGGTTGCCAATTTTGAACCCGAATTGAGAACTTCACACGAACTCATTATAAAATTAGCGAGTTTTGGTTTAGGAGTCTGACTTGTTTAATTAAAAATATTAAGTTAGGATTAACCTAAATAGTCTTATACTTATGTCTCGACACGACTCAAACCCGATTTAGGACATTTAGGAATGATAATTTTTTACACGACCTGCGAACTCAACATGAACCTTAAACGAAATTAACAGATTAAGGTTAAGAGGCTTGACCTATTTAATTAAATGAATTGAGTTAAAATTAACTTTTATAATCTTATATTCATGTTTTGATACAATTCGAATTCAATACGCAAACACGAAGTGTCATCCCTAACTTCTAATATGCCTTGCCTGCTATGTGCCAAATGGATTTAAACCTGACACAAATGTTTAATTAAATCCGGGTGTGTTTAGCTGAAAAATCTTTTGGCGTATATGATATACTCAAGGCATCTTCTGCTCCATTCTTAATTTTTTTGGTTGAAAGGCAAAAAAGAGTTGTCACCCTTGCTTGCAATGCTCCATTCCTACTTATTTTTGTTGTAAATTTCTACATCCACAATGCAATAAAATGGGCAGTTTTCCATCTCTTTTTAAGTAGTCCCATCTCTTCTCCTCTGTAGTTGGCTCTCTCGACCCCTGAATCTTGTTTTCTTTTTTCTTTCCTTTCTTCTTATATCTTAATTATTAAAAAAGGGTTAAATACAAATTCGATCCATATGGTTTATATTTATCAAAAAGTTCATTGAGTTTTCAAAAGTGATAAATTTAGTTATTACGAGGGTGTTTGGCAAATTCCTTTCCAAACTTTTCTTCTTCTTTTTTTCACTGTGCACTTTTCTCTCAGACCGGTCACTGTGTACATCAGTAAAGTGCACAGTAAAAATAAAAAAAAAAGGTTTGAAAAGGGGTTTGCCAAACACCCTCTGCACTTCTACCTTTATTAAAATGTCATTCCATTTATTTATCGCCTAAAGAACATAATTTTTGCCACGTGTACAAAAAGTCACTTAAGACTTATAAAACAAGAAAATCACCTATGTAGGTGGTGGTGGAGTTCTTGACAACCCACCTCCATCCGACCCCCGAAAAAGGATCGTCTCCATTTCAAAAGAAATGGAGAGGATCCGGATCCCCGACCCCCACCCCATGACTACCTCCTCAAAGTGGGTTGCAGGGGTTCCCCCACCCTGTAACCACTTCCCCCCTCTGGTGAGTCATAGAGATTAGACTAAAATTAAAAATTTTACCATATTTGTCACTAAAAGTTTTAGAGAAGTGGTACTGTTTCTTGATTACCAAGCTGCAGCCATAATTGTTATTTATGTGAAGGATAGACGTATACTATTCCAAAGAGAATTTACTTTGTTTATAAATGATTTTAGCGTAATCCAAGGATAGAAGTCACATAGGTCTGCGAGTTCTACCGAATGGGTATATTAGAAGTTGTTGACGGAAGAATTTTTGTATCAACTGCCTTGGACAACAAGAAGAGGTTTGGATTAGGTGATCAAAGAAAGCAACATTCACTTGCAAGTTGCAATAGACCAACTTGCATCTTGAAAGTTATAGTTAACAACCAAAAGAGAAGGAAAGGCTGCAACTAGGTTTATCAAGGCGATTCATACCTGAATGTTAGCTTCCTCAAAGCACAAAATCAATCAAGAACTTTTTTGAAAGTTGTTTAGGCACTAATCCTACATAAATGACGAAAAAAAAAAAAGTGTTGCTTAGATAAAGAGCTTTGGTTTGTGACGGTCAGAATTAGAGCGGTTAAAATTGGAACATGTCTTATAACAGGACACATGAGACATGTGATCTAATTTCAACTGGTCCAATTTCAAGCCAATTCAATTCTAACCCAAATCTTTAGGGAAAGAAAAATGAGAAACATTTTAGGCATATTTTAGTTAGTTTTCCTTTTTTACTGAAAGAATATTTTGCATTGGCTTAGATTCTTTGTTTACACCAAATACTAAAAGTATGGAAATACTTTTTAGTAAATATTATGCTCGAACAAATTAGTAAAAATCAAATTTGAGGAGTTTATGCTTTGGACAGAACAATCTTGAGCCCAAACATTTAGTGTTGTCTAGCTAAATTAAAAGACGGGCATTTCATACCTACTCAAATGCCTTGGGAGTTGGTTAAAAGCCTAAAACATTTTATGCCTGTTTTAGCTAATTTCTCTTTTATCAACAGTTTTTGTTACACTACTAGTAGGGACGGCACGTGCAATGCACGTGCTTGGTTCCCGGTGTTATATATCACTATAAATTTATCTTAAAAGGCAATAAAGTCAATGAAGATGATATAGGCGATAACAATTTGAGACTTAGAATTTTATGTGAACCTAGGAAAAATAAAAAGTAAAATATAACATGTAAATAATATATTTATTTATGATAAGAGATTGAAAATAAAAGATTATATAACCTAGGAAAAATAAAAAGTAAAACATAACATGTAAATAATATATTTATTTATGATAAGGAGAATTGAAATAAAAAGATTATTTATACGCAATGGAGTTGCTCAAAATGATCTAAACAAATGTGCTAGACACTAACAAAATAAATAATTTAACAAAATTTAATTTTTGTTTAAAATATACAAATGTTAACCTATAATTTATTTTGGACATTTATAGGTTAGAGAAACTGTTGGAACAGAGAAACAAAATAAAAGAAAAAAGTAAAACAAAACATGTAAATAATACATTTGTTTATGATAAGGAGAATTATGAATAAAATGATTATTATACATAAGATAGTTGCTTAAAATTGTCTAAACAAATGTGTTAGACATTATTATTGAAGCAAGGAGTGCGAAAGTGGATAAAAGTCTCAACGTATGTGTAGAAAATTAAAAAAACAGTTTATATAAATTTACCTTAATAGGGAATAAAGGCAATAGAGATGATAATTGGAGACTTAAGATTTCATCCGAACTTGGGAAAAGAAAGTAGAATAGAATATATAAATAATACATTTATCTATGATAAGGAGAATAAAAAATAGAAAAGATCATTATATACAAGAGAGTTGCTAAAAATGGTCTAAACAATGTGCTAGACATTTCATATTTTCTGTTGAGTGTTAACGTTTTTTGATTTATTGTTAAATTGTATTTCATTGTTTGTATATCTATTGAATCTTTTTTTGTGCTTGCATTACGGGAGTTAATTATGGCATTAATTACTGATTAAAGCATTGAGTTCATGTGATTTTCTGATTTTGATATAAGTTTTTTTTTTTTTTTTTTTTATTGATTGAGTTTTTACGATGTAGCACTTCATATTATAAAATTTTGCAGATGTAGAGTCCTCTACCACATAGAAGTTATCCACATCCAATAATTCTCACTCAAGAACATAATCTTACAAAGATAAAATTAAACATTCAAATAAGAAATGATATTGAGTTGTATTGAATTTCAATCTCTTTGTATTTATCATGTGTTCACATATTAAATAAAAGGCTGACATACTTAGCATAACTGTGTGGAAATCTAGGCCGCTTTGTCAATTTGTCAAGAATTATCCTATTCAAAAAATATAAATATTATGAGATACTTAGCATAATTGTGTGAAAATTTAGGCTGCTTTGTAAATTTGTCAAAAACTATCATGTTCCAAAAATACAATTATTATGAGATAGAGTTCATTAAAACAGATATATTCATTAAAGTTTTCAAATTTTTGTAAAATACGAAAATATCAATTTCAACAGTAAAAAATTTTAGGGATAACGTAAATTTTAATAAAATAATAAAATGAGAAGAACACGTACATAAAGAAAATGGCAGTTATGAATTCCAACCGAGAAGAAGATAACTGTTTGTAGCTTTTGAGGAAGAAAATGACAGTTATAAATTCTAACAGAAATGAAGATAGGGATAGCAGTTTTTTTTGTTTATTTGTAGTGGAGATGTAGTTAACGTTTGTTTTTCTTTATAGTTTTTGAGGAAGATAACTGAATGTACAATTATTTAGAGAGATAATTGCCTGAATGTAAGGGCAAAAGCATTAAATTACACTATCAATTAAGGGCAAAATCATAACTCTACACTATCAAATAAAATGCACAATTAAATAGGCATTCATACTTTTTATATACCTTTAGGTAAGAAAATAAGAAAAAATACAAAAAATATTTTCCAAAAAACTTTATGCCGAAACAAATTAGTGAAAAAGATGACGTCCATCTACTAAATAACCGAAACTTGCTGTCGTTTAAGAAAACGAAGAACTTTCAAGAACCTTCACGGCTTTCACATCGGTTACCGTCCTGGTTTAGTATGAACGAAACGACGACGTCTTTGGGAGGGTTTAGCCGCTTATAAGCCTTTTTCCGCATGTCCCTTTGAATTCTTTAATGGCGTCTCTGCTTCTGGGATCACTTCCAATTCCATCTCTAGCCCCCAGTTTATCGTTCTCTCTGTCAGAAACCCTTTCTCTTCAAAACCCCAAATGCCCCAATTCCATTTCGCTCTCTGCAACCAGTCCAACACCACCATTAAGTACGTGTAACGCGTATAAATACATATATGAATATGTAATTTGTTTCTTTTATTTTCATTTTGTGTCCTAATTTCTTGATTTGTTTGGTTTCAGTTTACTGTGGCAGAGGTGACAGAAAGACTGCCAAAGGCAAGCGCTTTGCGCACTCCTTTGGAAATGTGAGTTTCTTCAATTATTGATTTTTTTTTTTTTGTTTCTAAATGAACATTTTTGTCCTCTGTTTGGTTGCTGAGAGAACCCGGGAAAATAATAAAAAACATAACTGTGAAACTCATAATTTGGGGAATATGAAACACTCTTTTAATTTGAGGATTTTGGGTTTTGATTCTGTATCAACAGGCGAGGCCTCGGGACAAGAAGAAGGGGAGGGGTCCACCGAAGCCTCCGATGCCTCCATCGCAGCCAAAGAAAGATCGGTTCGGTGATGATTAAGTCGTGAAGATTGAGGTTGATGAGTCCTCGTTTTCTAATTA
>FXXK01000179.1:14800-40377 GCA_900184695.1 Betula pendula | reverse complement strand
CGGGTCTCGGTAATGTTTCGATAGTGTGTTGAGTAAGTCCTGGCGATATCCTGGTCAAGTCTTGGCAATGTCCTGGGTGGGTCCCGGCGATGTCTTAGTCGGGTTCCGGCGGTATGTCGGGCAAGTCCTGGTCGGGTCTCAGCGATGTCTCGGGCGGGTCCTAACCGAGTCCCAGTGATGTCCTGGTCGGGTCCTAGTGGTGTGCCATGCAAGTCTTAGCGATGTCCCGTTCGTGTCCCGACAATGTCTCGGGCAAGTCCCTACGATGTCATAATCAAGTCCCAACGATGTGCTGGGCTAGTCCCGAGTGAGTCCTGATCGGGTCCTAGCGATGTCTCAGTCGGGTCTCGGTGGTGTTCGGATGAGTCTCAGCGATGTCCTGGGCGAATCCCGGTGATGTCCCAATCGGATCTCGGCGATGTGCCGAGCAGGTCCCAACGATATTCCGGTCGGGTCCCGACAGTGTGCCGGGCAGGTCCTAGACAGTCCCGATGATGTCTTGGACAGGTCTCAGCGATATCCCGGGTGGGTCTCGACAATGTTCTGAGCGGGTCCCAGCGATGTCCCGGGTAGGTCTCAACTAGGTCCCAGCGATGTCCCGATCGAGTCCCAACGATGTTCCTGCAGGGTCCCAATCGGGTTCTGGTAGAATCTGGTGGTATTTTGGCTATGATCCGACAATTTGAGAATGAGAAATTCAAATTAAAAAAAAAAATAGTTTACAGTTTTAAAAAGAGAAAACCATTTTACTGAAATTAAAGAAGATTTTTCGGTCAAATTGAAAATTGTTTCACCCCACCAAACACCAAAAAATTATTTTACGCTGAAACAAACGGAGCAAATAACAAAATCAAAGAATATTCAATACAAAAAGGTACGCCAATAGAATATTCTTTTTAGAGCAAAAACGTTTTCCATAGATAATAATACGTTCAGGCTTTATGGTTAGCATTAAATTTTTATGGTGAAATGGTAGAATTCCCATTTCACCATACAAAAAGATGTAGTGGCTGGCACTATCAAAAGAATTTTTCACATGTGCCCTACATAATGGAAAACATAGTCTGGGGCATGCGCTTCGGTATTCATTTGCTTGGCTTATACTTTCCACCGCTGCCCGTGCTTTTAAACTCAGGTTCCCTGTTCTTACGCCCAAGGATGGAACTGCCCTGGCCTTGGGGATTACTGTTCTCTCAAAATTTTTAAAAATTCCTAAAAATTTTAAAACTTTCTCTAAAATTTTTGTTTTTTATTGAGTTCGTCCAAACCTAGAGCACCTTCAATGGCAACAAGATCAGTTGCTGCTTTTAATTTGCTCTGATTTACCATGAGTTAAAGTTCATACCATAAGCTGAACGAGGACTTAGAAATTCTGTTACAGCATCAAAAGAGTGCTCATTTGTCAATATAGCACCAATCAATCATGAAACTCAAGTCTATGATTTGCTTAGTCAAAATGGAAAGTACTCCAAGTTACTAGATCTCCTTAATGTTCTTAATAATCTGCTTCTTTTGAAGTCTGATTCGTCAAACTTTCCAGAATGTGCATTGTAGCCACATAAACCTTTCCGGCCACCATTCACATTAGTAACCCAAAATTTTGCAACACCTCAAGAAGTTAGGTTTGGAGAGTATAAAAGATGCTTTTAATGTTGCTATTGGAGGGGTCTTTTTTTTCATTATTATTATTGGAGGGATCTTGATCAGGAGGATTAAGGAACAACATGGAGCGGAGGGTAATCAAGAATCTAGCCTTTGGTTCTAAATATTTTTGGTTAATGACTAATGAGATATTGTTGCATGTATTTCTTTATATTATTTTACTATATAAAAATATTCTGTTGGACATTGTGATTGTAACAATTAGGGCTGTAATCGAGTCGAGCGAGTCGAGCTTTAAGATTTTCAGCTCGGCTCGTTTAAGAAAATATTTAAACGAGCCGAGCTCGAGCTCGAGCCGGGCTTAGAAACCCCAGCTCAAGCTCGGCTCGTTAGACAATACTCGAGCTCGAGCTCAAGCTCGCGAGTTTTCGAGCTCAATTAAAAGGCTTTAACGAGTCGAGTCCGAGCTTGATATAAAGGTTTTTCGAGCCTTAAATGGGCAGCTCGGCTCATTTAAGGCTTGAAAAGCCTTAAATAGGCAGCTCGACTCATTTATTAAGTTATAACCTACTTATAACCTATTTTAATAAATTGATTTATTAACTTAATGGTATTAGTTTAGTATATATTAATAATATACATTGTTCATTATAATACTAATTATTTAATTTGAGACTATATTAATAGCATTGCTAAGTATATAATGATAATGAATCAATGATATAAATTATAATGATTAAACCTAACAAAATTTTATCTTATTCTTATTATTATTTGATCTAGTATTTATATAATTATGTGGCATAAGTACAATGTTCGATAACTTAGATCATATGATAATGATAATGACAAGCATATAATGATAATAAATCAATGATATAAATTATAATGACTAAACCTAACAAATTTTTATCATATTCCTATTATCATTTGATCTAGTGTTTATATAATTACATGACATAAGTGATAAGTACAATGTTAGATAATTTAAATCATATGATAATAATAATAATAAGCTGATTTATTCGAGCCTTAAACGAGTCAAGCTCGTGAGCCTTAAACGAGCCGGTCTATTTGAGCCTTAATGAGCCAGGCTCGCGAGCTCCTATCGAGCTTAGTCGGGCGAGTCGGGTATGTATCATTAACTAATCGAGCGGGCTTTTACAGTAACGAGCGGGTTTGTATTGTATCGAGCTCGAGCTCGGGTCGAGTTTAACCAAGCGGGTATCGAGCGCGCTCGCGAACAGGCGGGCTCATTTACAGCCCTATTACAATGAAATATTATTGTGAAATATCAATTACAGTGAAATTTTTTATTATGAATTTTTTTTTTTTACTTATTTGAATTTTATATTTAAAAAGAAAAATGAAATTACTTATTTGCCACTGTAAATGTCGTCGCTATTGTCCATGACATTTATGATCACAAAAAGAATTGTCACTAATGTCTAAGCTATTAGTGGTGAAACATATTGTTATCACTAATATCTAAGCTATTAGCGATAACGTGTAGCTCACGAGGTGGTTCTTGGCTATGACAATCAAGTGGCAATAGTGAGGACATTGTGGTCGTAAAAGGATTATTAATTTATTATTGTTTGTGATCATGTATGTCGTCGAGAATTATATATATATATATATATATAGACGCTTTTTGTCCTTTTTTTTTTCCTTACTTTCTATTAAAAAAATAAAATCATTAACAAACAATTTAAAACACAAAACAATCAAAATTACTTTTATTTTTATGTCAAAACAAAACACTTTTTTTTTCTAAAAAGAAAAAATATAATCTCAAAGGTTTTGCCAAACAAACCCACATCTTTTTTTCCGATTGGAAGTTTGCAAGACATGGAGATGGACGTTTTCGTTACTAGAAATTAAGGCAATGACTTTTAGGCCTTTTGCAATATCCTATAAGGGACGGAATCACCTCTATCTTGATATAATTCAATCTTGAAATTGGATGAATTAATGGCCTAGATCATCAAGTTGGCTGTTTTATTTTTGTCAAATAAGTTGAAATCACTTGAAAATGAAACTGCACACACCAGTCCAAGTGGAAAAGACGAAGAAGTTAACAAAAGACAAGTCAGAAGTAAGCGTGGGATCGACTTCATCTTATTCGCTTTGTTACAAAATTTCCATTGTGGTAACCTCATGGGGCCTTCTAATTGATTGTTTTACGTACGCATGTTAGGAATATATAAGACGCGCCCAAAATGTCACATTAATTGTGGACCAAAAAATTTCCTAGTAATTTATGAGAGGTTAGGAGATCAATAATGGCTGCTAGGTTCATGCACAGAATTAAAGCACAAACTAGTCCAGACAAAGACAACTAATTGGTCTTCTTGGCAACTTCCATACAACTTCCTGGCAGACTTTAGGAGGACGATAATCGCGTTAATTATAAAAAAGCGGGGGCTTGGGCTTTGCTGCTTAATTAACACGCCCATTCATCACCCTATAGAGAGAGAGTGAGAGAGATGGGCACGGTGCAAATGGTATTTCAGATCCTTTTGCTATTGTGTTCAATTGGCCATGCAATATCTGTACAAGCAGCGGGTTTAGCAATTAATAGTTCATGTCAAACAAGCTGTGGGAATGTTAGCAATATCCCATACCCTTTTGGAATAGGAGCTGGTTGCTACGTTGATCACTGGTTTGAAATTGTTTGCAATGACTCTTTGGGCTCTCCCAAACCTTTCTTGCGTAGCCTCGACCTGGAGGTGCTGAACATTTCAATACAAGACGCTTATTCAGGATACTTTACAGTTCGCGTCAATTATCCGACATTTTCAAATTGTAGTGGTTCAAGCAGAAAACAAAATGTGGAGTTAGAAAAAAGCCCTTTCGTCTTCTCCCAGTCCTTCAACATATTCATCGCCATGGGTTGCGACAACTTTGCCGCAATGAGGTCCTCTGATGGTTCAGTTATTGGGTGCATGTCAAATTGTGATTCGAGTAAAGTGATAAATGGTGGTAGTTGCAATGGCACTAACTGCTGCCAAACCACACTTGCTTCAGGTCTCGTTGCGTTCAATACAACTATAGATCCAATAAATATTAACGACCCTATCACAGATGTATGCAAGTCTGCCTTCTTGGTAGAAGAAGAGTACTGGCTCAATAAAAGTGGTTCAATAAATATGTCCTCCATTATGTCGTACGTTCCTGTGGTGTTGAGATGGCATATTCCATATACATCATTCAACTCACTTCCAATACCCAATAATGACTCGGCCGCAAATTATGGTTACATTGCAAATACCACAGAGTACTTTTGTTATCATTTCTATAACCAGACCTATTTTAACTGTTATTGCGGAAGTGGCTTTGAAGGAAATCCCTATCTTCTTGGAGGATGTCGAGGTAAAGTTTTTAATTTGTAGTCTATTTAATTATCTCTTTAATTCTACCTTTTTATTTTTTGTGTTAAATAGTTCTATGAATTAAATGTGTAACACTCGTATCATAGGCTAGCTTGGCAAATTAACACCTGTAAAAGACATGCATCACAACACGTGCCTTATGCAGACCACAGGTTATAGATGGGTGTAGTTGAATTACACGTGTGGCCGTGAATATGAGCCTCGGAAAAAACACAATTTTCATAAATTTGATGATAAATAAATTTTATTTTGGTAGATCATTTGTGTGAAATTCAGTTTGACAAAGGGAAGCTTTGTACGTAATCTATGTCTTTTTGTAGCCAAAAACAACGTTTCCTCATAAATATTAATGTCACAGTTAGAATAGTAATTTGCATGATAAAATTTTGATTATTTTTATTAATTTTAGATTTTAAGATAAGTAATAATCTATTAGATCTTGCTTGTTGAGTGAGAATTTAAACCCACGCAGAGGTCATAAAAAGTATTATAGTATTAATTTAAATGATTTTATTTATTTATTTAAGATAATTGATGATGTAATTGTCAACTTGAATTTTAATGCTGATATATTAGCTAGATACTAACCGTGTTTGTCTCGTTACATGTTAGATATAAACGAATGCTTGGACCCAGACCAAAACAATTGTCTCAGTACATCCAGGAGTGGATCTTGTGTAAACACCTATGGGTCTTATATGTGTGGGGTTGACACCAAAACTCGGCTGCTCACGACAGGTATGTTTACTCGGATCAAAGTTTTTGAGGCTTCCCATTTTATTTTTATTTTGAAAAAGTGAGCCAAAAACCACCCAGACAATAATTCTCATATTTTCATTGATTTTCTTTCACCTTCCTTCTTTCAATTGGTCCCACTTGCTTTGGAAGTACATTTTTTTTTTAACGATAATTAATATTATGATTTTGGAGAAAATTTTTAAAACACGTTCCAAGAAACAAATTCAGAGCACATATTTTGAAAAAAAATTAAAAGGATCAAAATGGGCTAGGCATGATTATATTTCTTTTGAGAAATACAGAGTTTTTTTCAAAAATTTGATTCTAAACTGATGTATCACTATTTCATGTGATCTATTATTTTAGTAGATTTTAAAATTTCTAATACTTAAGGCACTCAGCTCATATCTCAATCTTTGAAGTATTTCCAAGCGTCTGTACAGTCAAATCTCTTCTTCTTTTTCTTTATTTTTTAATAATTTTTCGTACACTTTCTAAGCAATCACTTTTCAATAAATATATCATAAAATTCACTTGCTACTATCTAGAGGATACTTCAAGTATATGTGGTCTATTTTGAGATATATTGAAATATTTAGGATTAGGATTTATGAAATTCTAAAAAATGGTAGGAGCATGCAATTCTTAAAATGGTTTAAATGAACACCCAAGATTTTGCCATGTCAATCATTTTGAGGCAAAGAAAAAAAAAATTACAAGGATGAGATTCTTCAACTATCCACACAAAGAGGGTGGCCGACCACCCCCAAATACTTTTGGGAGTGGCTAGACCACCCTCAAAACTCTCAAAGGGTGGCCAACCACCCCCATCAACTTTGAGGGTGATCAACAACCCCCAAAAGGATTTTGGGGGTGGCCAAACCATTCCAAAAACTCATGAGGGGTTGACCAACCCCATAAGCTTTGAGAGGGTGGTTGGCCTCCCCTTCAACTCTTGAGGGAGTAGCCAGTTATCCCCTCAACTCTTGAGAAGGTGGTCCGGTCACCTTTCAAGGCTTATAGGGGTGGTTAAACATCATTTTAGGATGGGCAACAACCCAAAAATCTTAAGGGGTAGTGCACCCAAAAAACCACTTTAGGTGTTGGCTAAAAAATATTTTCCTATAAGTTTTTATTATTATTATTATTATTCAAAATGAATGACTTGACAAAATGTGACCGTTCCTTTAAAATAATTGTTACAATTTTAAAAATTGTAGGCAGCGAATTATAGTGCGAACCTTTAAACCGTCTTGCTTTTTTTTGTTTAATCCTTTTCCTCACTCAACAACACACTCTTACCATTTCCTTCTTTTGGAATACTTCAATAATCCAAATATATTAACATACTTTTTTTCATGGTATAGTTTGTCAAACTATTTTCTAGCATCAAAACTATTACTATAACATTTTACTGCAATGAGTAATCTTTTACTATTACATTGCGTTAAGCAGGTCTTAGCAGTGGCCTTGGGCTATTGGTTCTAATTGTTGGTGGATGGTGGTCCTACAAAGTGGTCAAAAAAAGGATGATGATTAAACAGAAGAACAAGATCTTCAAACGGTTATTACGACAACAAATATCTTTACATGAAGCCGATGTTGAAAACACCAAATTGTTTAATTCAAATGATTTGGAGAAGGCCACTGACCGTTTTAATGTAAATAGGATACTTGGCCAAGGAGGACAAGGCACTGTTTACAAAGGCATGTTGGTAGATGGAAGAATTGTTGCTGTGAAAAAGTCGAGGGTAATTGATGAAGGAAAACTCGAAGAATTCATCAATGAAGTTGTCATTCTTTCACAAGTTAACCACAGGAATGTGGTTAAGCTAATTGGTTGTTGTTTGGAGACTGAAGTTCCTCTGCTAGTTTATGAATATGTTCCTAATGGAAATCTTTTCCAATATATCAATGGCCAAATTGAGGAGTTTCCACTAACATGGGATATGCGGTTACGAATTGCAACAGAAGTTGCAGGAGCTCTCTTCTACTTACACTCAGCAGCTGCCTCACCCATTTACCATCGAGACATTAAGTCTACAAATATACTATTAGATGTTAACTACAGCGCTAAAGTAGCTGACTTTGGGACTTCAAGGTCCATCGCTATTGATCAAACTCACTTAACCACACTAGTGCATGGCACTTTTGGATACTTAGACCCTGAGTATTTCCAGTCAAGTCAGTTTACAGAAAAGAGTGATGTTTATAGTTTCGGTGTTGTCCTTGCTGAGCTGTTAACTGGTGAAAAAGCAATCTCTTCAATAGGGACACAAGAACCTAAAAATTTAGCCACATATTTCATTCAATCGATGGAGGACAACAAGTTGTTTGATATTATTGATAGTCAAGTTTTGAAGGAATGTAAGAAAGAAGAGATCATTGCAGTCGCGAACCTTGTGAAAAGGTGCTTGAACTTCAACGGAAAGAAACGACCTACAATGAAAGAAGTCGAAATGGAGTTGGAGAGAGTTCAAATGTTGCAAAAAGCTCCTAACCTTCAACAAAACTGTGAAAAGCTTGAATATGTCCGATCAGAAACATATGAGCCACGTGATGTTGGTCCCACATCAACAATGCCAACCTCAATATCCGTAGATGTCCAACCATTATTATCTTCTCAATTAGTATGAATCAGTATTTGTTTAATGACATGTTGTAGGCTAAATAATTTGTTGTTTACGTTATAATTTCAAGAATCATCTAAGAATATCGGTTTACCATATCCAATTGTCTTCTGATAGTATAAGATAACAGATGTTCATTTTATAAAGATCCATTTTTGTTATTGGTGAAACATTAAATAATCACCCTAGCAATGGACCCTCATATCACAATCACTTTTATAAGGTAAGCAAACCAAGGATCTTCTCCACATGGAAACTATACACTCTTGTGGTCATTAATACAACCTAAAAGGAAATTACTCTACAAGGAAATTCACACCTTATTGGAATCCATGCCACCATATGGGCCGGCCAGGAGCCACCTCCATAAAAAAGGGTAGATGTAACACCCAGCATATTTATTGCGAATAATAATAGGGGAAACTTCACTAAGGTTTCTCAAATTTTCATGTGTTTTAAAATACCTCCCTGAACTTTGATTTCTCTCACTTTGGCCCCTTATACTTTTAAAATATCTCATTTAGCCCCCTTCATTAGGATCTTCCGTTAAATCATAATGGAGTGGTACAAAAATTATTAAAATACCTCTCATTTTAAATTTTTTTAATAATTTTTTAAAAAAAAAAAAATACAGGAGTATTTTGAAAATTTTAACAGGGTTTGACGGTGAAAACAAACAAGAGGGTTAAATGATACAAATTGAAAGTATGGAGGGTCACAGTGAAAGAAATCAAAGATTATGGGAGCTATTAGCAATTCGGATAACGTAGTGCTCACAAGGTGCACGTGGTTCTTGGCGATTATGTATGTCGTTGAGACGCTTTCCCTCCCCTCCCCCTCCCCCTCTTTTTTATTCTAGCAAACAATTCAAAATACAAGGTGTAAAAACAATTAAAACTACTTTTTTTTTTATAATATTAAAAGTAATCAACAAAAAAAAACCACATCTAAAAGCTTTTGCAACAAGGGAGTTTGCGGAAGAGTGAAGAATGCAATGATCTTTTATGGCCTTTTGCAATAATCCTATAGGGGATGAAATCTATCTTGATATAATTCAATCATGGCCTAGATCACCAACTTGGCTTTTTTATTTTGTTTAATCAGTTGTCACTCGAAAATGAAACTGCACACTCTATTCCAAGTGCCAAAACATGGAGAGTTAACAAAAGAGAATTCAAAAGTAAACGTAGGCAGGTAGGCAGGTACGATATGGGATGCGTTTCGTAAATAAAAAATGTAATTTTAAAATCAAATTGTAAAAAATTATCGTTTGAAATTGCATTTTAAAAAAATTACGATTTTTAAACTTAAAAATTTAAGTTTTCAAATCGCAATAAGGAGATGTTTTTTGAAAACATACAATTTTAAAGGCTTAACTTGCAATTTTTAAAAGCCAAACACTTAAACTGCATTTTTAAAAATCACGTTTTCAAATAACATTTTAAAATCGCTTATATATAAATCATACTTTTTGAACATCGTAGGACCCAACGGACTTTGTTACGAAATGAAATCGTATAGTACCCAAACAGACTTTGTAAGAAATTTCCATTATGATCCTCCTGGGCTTCTAATTTGATCGTTTAACACATGTTAGGGATTATATAAACGTGCCCTAAAAATCACACTTAATGGTGATCATTTATTATCCTCCAAGTAACTTTTAATTAAGAGAGAATAGTGATCAATAATGCTGCTAGTTTGGGTTGATATTTCATCAACAGAGATTAAAAGCACAAACCTAGCTAGCTAGTCCAGACAAAACAACAATTCGGTCATCTTGGCAACTTTTAGAAGGACGCGCGAGAATCGCGTTATAAATAAGCGGGGCTTAGGCTTGCTGCTTCACACGCCATTCATCATCATCATCGATCTAGAGAAAGAGAGAGAGATGGGCATGGTGCAAATGGCGTATTTCAGATATTCATTTTGCTCTTGTGTTCAATTCATGCAATTAATATCTGTACAAGCAGCAGGTTTAGCAATTAATACTTCATGTCAAACAAGCTGTGGGAATGTTAGCTAGCAATATCCCATACCCTTTTGGAATAGGAGCTGGTTGCTACCTTGATCCCTGGTTTGAAGTTGTTTGCAATATTAATGACTCTTCGGGCTCTCCCAAACCTGTTTTCAGGGGGCTCGGCCTGGAGGTGCTGAACAACATTTCAGCACAACGCAGTACAGTTCACGTCAATTATCCGACATTTTCTAATTGTAGTACTGGTACTAGTTCAAGCAGAAAACAAAATGTGGAGTTAGAAAAAAGCCCTTTCTTCTTCTCCCGGTACGAAAACATATTCATCGCCATGGGTTGCAACAACTTTGCCGCAATGAGGTCCGATCCTCATCAGATGGTTCAATCATTGGGTGCGATTCAAATTGTGATAAATGATTAAATGGTAGTACTTGCCATGATAAGGATCTTCTATAATTTCTTTTAAAGTGTAAAATTTCAAATTACGTCAATTCAAGTCGTTTTTTACAATGAACGACTTAAAAAATATTATCTATTAAAAATATGACGTGTTACTAACGAGAATTTGATATATTTTCATAATGTTCTTGTGATTTATGTCGTAGAAAAGATTTGAATTAAAAAAAAAATGTCTTTTAATTTACTAAAGAAGAAATGTCTCTTCAAAAATAAAGAAAAAGTCTTTTGAAATGATTTTTTTTTTTTTTGCTACTTCGTAAACATCATACATTTTTAATATGTAGCATTTTTTAAGTCATTCGACCTAAAAAATGACTTGAATTTACGTAGTTTGATAATCTATATTTTCAAAGAAATTGTAAAAGATTTTGATCTGGTTGCCATGGCACTACCTGCTGCCAAACCACACTTTTGGAATTTAAACCCACATGTCATAAATGATTAAATAGTTGGAATTAAAACCCACAGGTCATAAAAAGTATTATAGTATTAATTTAAATGATTCTGTTTATTATTATTTTTTTTTAATTTTTAAGATAATTGATGATGTAATAGTAATCAACTTGAATTTTGGTGTTGATATATCAACTAGATACTAACCATCTTTGTCTCGTTACATGTCAGATCTTAACGAATGCGAAGACCCAAATGACCTTTGTATCAATAATGGATCTAGGAGTGGATACTGTGTAGATACTTATGGGTCTTACGTGTGTGGGATAGTTGACACCAAAATTCGACTTAAACTGCTCGGGATAGGTATGTTTACTCGGATCAAAGTGTAAATAGGCTTTCATTTTATTTTTCTTTTAAGAAAGTGAGCCCAAAATCACTCGGACAATATAAATCTCATATTTCGTTGATTTTCTTTCACATTTCTTGTTTCAATTGGTCGGGTTCCACTTGTTTTGGTTGTACATTTTTTTATGAGAATTAATAGTATGCTTTTGGAGAAAAATTCTAAAACACGTCCATGTTTTGAGAAAAATTTCAAAAAAAAAAAAATTAGAGCACATCTTTGGAAAAAAAATTAAAAGGATAAAAAACTAGGCTCGGCATGATTACATCTCTAAAACTTATGGCACTCAGAAGTGCTCATGTCCCAATTTTTACAGTATTTTCAAGCGTGTTTTGTGGCAAATATCTTTTTTAATAGGAGAAATTTCACTTAAACTTTTCAAATTTTTACCTATTTTGACATATCTCTTCCACTTTTTTTTCTCACTTTAACCCCATACTTTTAACATATATTATTTAGCCCCATCTATTAGGATTTTTCATTAAAACAGAAGGGTGCCAAAAATTATCAAAAATTGGTTGGATCCCACTTGTTTTGGTTGTACATTTTTTTATGAGAATTAATATTATGCTTTTGGAGAAAAATTCTAAAACACGTCCATGTTTTGAAAAAAATTAAAAAAAAATAAAAAAATAACAGCACATCTTTTGAAAAAATTTAAAAGGATAAAAAACTGGGCTTGGTATGATTACATCTCTAAAACTTAAGGCACTCAGAAGTGCTCATATCCCAATTTTTGCAGTATTTTCAAGCGTGTTTTGTGGCAAATCTCTTTTTTAATAAGAGAAATTTTACTTAAGCTCTTCAAATTTTTACCTATTTTGACATATCTCTTCTAAACTTTTTTCTCACTTTAGTCTTTCATACTTTTAACATATATCATTTAACCCCCAATCCATTAGGATTTTCTATTAAAACATAAGGGTGCAAAAATTATCAAAATACAATTCATTTTAGATTTTTTATAATTTTTTTAAAAAAAAATACATGGGTATTTTAAAAATTTTAACAAGATTTAACGGTAAAAACAAACATATGAGGGTTAAATGAGATATGTTGAAAGTACAAGAAGTCAAAATGAGAGGGGGGAAAAAAAAAAAAAGAAGTTTAGAGGAAATATGTCAAAACAGGTGGAAGTTTGAAAAGTCTAAGTGAAGTTATGTAATCAATTTTCAATAAATATATCCCTAAAATTCACTTATTACCATCTAAAGGGATGCTTCAAGTATAATTGATTTTGAGATATATTGGAACCCTTAGGATCATGATTTCTTGAAATTCTTAACAATTGCATGAGCCAACAATTCTTAAAATAATTCAAGTGAACACTCAAGATTTTGCCAAGTCAATCATTTTGAGGCAAAAATAAATAAATAAATAACAAATGCAAAAATAAGATTCTTTGGCTATCCACTCAATGAGGGTAGTTTGAGAGTAGTTAAACCACCCTCAAAACTTTCTAGAAGTGGCCAACCACCCACATAAGCCTAAGGTGGTCAACAATCCTCTAAAGGTTTTTGGGATTGGTCATACCATCCCAAAAACTTCTGCAGGATCGGCCACTCCTTCTAAGTCTTCAGAGGGTAGTTGGCCACCCCCTCAAGTCTTGAGGGGGTGGTTTGGTCACCTTTCAAGGCTTATTGGAGTGGTCGATCACCTCCTTGGGATGGCAAACCACCCTAAAAATCTTAAGAGATGGTGCACCCAATCTCTTTAGGTGTTGCCTAAAGAATCATTTCCAATTTTTTTTATTCAAAATAGATGACTTGACAAAATCATGACCGTTCATTTAAATAATGGATTCAATTTTTAAAATTGTAGAAAGATGATTCTAATGCAAACCTTTAAACATTTATGCTTTTTTTGTTTAATTTTTTTCCTCCCTCAACAACCTACTTTTACCATCTCCTAGTTTTGAAATACTTCCATAGTCAAAATATATAAACATGTTTTTTTGTCACCGGATAGTTTGTCGGACTAATTTCCATCATTAAGGGAAGATATCTCTCAATTTTAAGACAATGTTCTCAATCAAAACTATTGTTATAACCTTTTATTGCAATGAGTAATCTTTCATATTACATTGCATTAAGCAGGTCTTAGTAGTGGCAGCCTTGGGCTATTGGTTCTACTTGTTGGTGGATGGCGGTCCTACAAAGTTGTAAAGAAAATGAGGATGATTAAACAGAAAAACATGTTCTTCAAACGAAATGGTGATTTATTGTTACAACAACAATTATCTTCACATGAAGCCAATGTTGAGAACACCAAATTATTTAATTCAAAGATTTAGAGAAGGCCACTTATCGTTTTAATGAAAATAAAATACTTGGTCAGGAAGGACAAGGCACTGTTTACAAAGGCATGTTGGCAGACGGAAGAATCGTTGCAATGAAAAAGTCGAAGGTAATTGATGAAGGAAAACTCGAAAAATTCATTAATGAAGTTGTCATTTTTTCACAAATTAACAACAGGAATGTAGTTAAGTTAATTGGTTGTTGTTTGGAGATGGAAGTTCTTCTGCTAGTTTACGAATACATTCTTAATGGAACTCTTTTCCAGTATGTCAATGGCCAAAATGAGGAGTTTCTACTAACATGAGATTTGCACTTATGAATTGCAACAGAAGTTGCAGGAACTCTCTTCTACTTACACTTCGCAGCTTCCACACTCATTTACCATCAGGACATTAAGTCTACAAACATAATCTTAGATGATAAATACAGAGCTAAAGTAGCTAACTCGGGACTTCAAGATCCGTCATTGTTGATCAAACTCACTTAACTACACTAGTGAATGACACTTTTGGATACTTAGATCCTGAGTATTTTCAGTCAAGTTAATTTACAAAAAAGAGTGAGTTTCGGTGTTGTCCTTGTTGAGTTATTAACTAGCAAAAAAGCAATCTCTTCAACAAGAACACAAGAACCCATAAGTCTAGCCACATATTTCATTCAATCGGAGAACAATTTGTTTGATATTCTTGATAGTCGAGTTTTGAAAGAATGCTAAAAAGAAGAGATCATTGCAGTTGCGAACCTTGCGAAAAGATGCTTGAACTTGAACAAGAAGAAACGACCCACAATGAAAGAAGTTGCAAAGGAGTTGAAAGCAGTTCAAATGCACTCTTAACCTTCATCAACAAAACTATAAAGAGCTTGAATATGTCTGAATAGAAATGTCTGAACTATGGGATGTTGTTCCCTCATCAACAATGTCAATCTCATCCACAGATGTACAACCATTATTATCTTCTCAATCAGTATTTGTTTAGTGTAATATGTTGTACGCTACATTGCTTTGTTTGGTACCATATGCATTATTAGACCTCAATTTTACTATCTTAAATTATTTACCCATCTTTAGGGGTCCCCAGACAACTAACTATTGTACATAAATTTTTCAAAATGGAAAAGAAAAATGTTAATGTTACCGAGGATTCAAAACCAAGATCTTACACGATGGAATTTAATAATAGATCCAAAGAACAAAAATGACTTAACGTGTACTTTGAAATGGACACTTCAATTGATTTTGATCAGGTAAGCCCATGCGCTTTGACTTTAAAGCTTTGCGCTGAGGCTCTATCACGCCTTTGCGCTTTAGTGTGTCTAACATTTTTAATGATTATGCAGTTACTGCTTGATACATAAATAGAAGAGGGACTTTACTGCTGAAAAATTTCAATCAACTGATAGAACCAAAGTAACGCCAAGACACGTAAACAGATTGCTGAATTAGAAAAGAAACTGCATTCCGGTTTGAAAATTCTGATTTCGACCCAAGTTGTTATTTACCCAATTTATCAAACCAGCGATTAATCAATTCAATCATCACAATTAATATAAGCAGAAAAAGAAATGACACATGAATTTAGAGACGAAGTAAAAACATTTTGAATGACTCTTCAAAAATGAAACCATTTTAGAGGCCAACCAACCCCAAAAGACATCTACTATAAAAAACTAACGTTACATATTGTTCCACTTATAAATCCTTTGTAATTCTGAAGACCCAATCTTGTAAACCAAGTTTGTAAAGGACTAAAGTAAACTGTGTAGTACCTGTAGTAGAATTCTAACAAAATTGTACTTTTCAAAAAATTAATACGAATGTATGAATTAAAAACTAAATTTCGGTTCCAAAGCCCATTTACACGTCAATGATAATTACTTGAACTTGTTCCATCTTTTTCTCCTTGTCCTACATCCCTTACCTGGATTATATATCGTCACACAAATTGCCAAGCACTCTTAGTAAAAAACTCACCCAACTGAAAAAACCAAGTCTGATTCAAAGTAGATCAACATCTCTTATAGTAACCAGGTTAACATGTCCTCAATTGAGTGATCAAAACATATCTACCCTATGGTTGACCCTGTTACAACTGTGTTCCCCTCATGCTCCCGCAACAAGCTATTATTCAACAAAACTAGCTTTTAACAATCTAGGCCTTGTATCACTCTTATGTAACAATCTAGTAACTTAGTCCAACCCCCTAAAAAAGAAAAATCCAGGATATCAACACCATTAACCAAGCGTAGTATATAAATTAGCCATGAGTCCACTTTTTTTTTTGATAAATAAGAATTAATTAAAAAGCATAAGACGCCCTTAAGTACATAGATAGTATACATGAGAGGCTCCAAACGAGCACAAAACCCAAACCCTCAAACGTTAGAAAATCTTGCATTTCCCCCACCTAGTGGATGCACTCTTAGTATCGTAGTTGATGAATGATTCTAGATTAAGAAGCTCCCTTCTACCTTTAACCTTCCAATGGGTAACCTCTAAAGCAACCTCACTAGACTCCGCCATCAAATCACAGTGCAAAAGGTAAGGATCTTCATCATCCTCATCCCCACCCCAGCAAACTTCGTCTTCACACCCCAAAAATCATTGTCTTCTTTTTCGCTATCCAACAACTTTGAAGATGGATTGACCAAGCCTGTCACCACACGAAAGGAGGCAAGTAAGACACTGAACGACGAAGCAGCATCGGTGATCATGCGATCGTCCATTTTCAAAAACTTGCTACCCTTCAACTTACGGCTATAGTGCTGTAAGGGTTTAGGCAAAACTTCCAGCCTAGGAAGCCCACCCACAAACTGCAAGAGGGACCCTAGCCGTAGGGATGGGAGGAGAAGGGCCATACCTGGAGCTTCCTTCTTCAGGCCCAAAGCTACCGGCAACAGAGGATTGAGAAAGCCACGCCTAAGAAGCATTAGCCATGAGTCCACTAAACCAGACCAACAACCTATACCAATTTTAGGCCAAAATGTGATCAAACCCAACAGTCATACTGCAACTAAATAACACAAGAATTACAGATCCCATCTTCAAGGACATGAGGATCTCACCTATGGTTAAATACATCACATACCACTACCATAATTTTAGGAAAAATAAATCATTTGTCGGTCCTTCCAAACCGACCAAAACGTTCAAAGCACCACAATCATGCTTAAACCTAGATAGAGAGGCTCTCTTGATATTCTCCTTATTTCCTGCAGTATTTCATCACATCATCAGAATAAAGTGAACCCTACCTCAAAAACCTACATAGATGCTTAGAAACAGATGAACTTAAGTTGATAAACATCCACCAACTCAAAGATCAACCAAAAAGCAGAGAAAAGTGTGCTTCAAAGACCCTGAGATCCACTTCAGCTCAACAGCAGACTAGGGCCGAAACCAATGCTGACATTATTTCCAAGCAGAATAGTGGATTGATAAAAGTATTGTAAACAAAACAAAATAAAAACTAATTTATATTCATAAACCCTCACTCAACTAAGCCAAAAATACAACCATCTATCCTTAAGACTTCACTTTTACTCTATTCGAATTCAGAAGGCATATCAAAAATATATATAAAAAGGAAAACATTACCGATTCCGGAGCGAATTTTCTTTTTCTTTTCCAGGCAACCAAACGGAGGACAACCTTCTCTACAATTTACAGAAGAACCAAAGTACGACTAAAAAAAGGTGCCCATCAGCCACATACATGTTAATTTCCCGTTTCTTTTTTTATCAATTTTTCAGCAAGCAACTAGAGCTTAATTCTGGGGGAAAAAAATTTAAAACCCTAAAACCACAAAAAAAAAAAGAGCCAACCAATCAATCTAGCAATAGTCGAAAAATCATATATTTGTAATTCAACCATAATAAGAAAAGATCCAACCAGCCAAAAACACATCGTTCCTAATATGCACGTTCCTCGTTTAACACAGGAGGATTCTAACGAACACAAAAACCCTAGAAAAGAAGGGCATACATGATATGATGATGAAAGGGTTAGTTAATGTCGGAGTCGTCGAAGTCGTCCTCGAAGGAGTTGAAGAAGTCTGCGTCGCGACCTTATTGTCCACGGAGATGACGCCTTCGCCGTAGATCTCGAGCGGGTCCACGTCGTCCACGTCCATCGCATCGTCGACGGCTGGTCGTCCATGTGTAAAGCTTTTTTCTGGTTTTATGAATTTTTAAGATGAAATGGATGAATGAATGGAAATGGAAGATGAAGTTGATTGAATGTAAAAGAGCAATTCGAGTCTGCTCAAACTCCTTACAAAGATTTTACAAATGGAAACTGTTCTTCACTTCCTATTACATTGGGCTTATCCTTATATACACTAGTCCAATCAGTTAAGCCCACTTGACCTGACCCATGCCCACTTGACTGATCCACTAACAACTTCTTAAGACAACTAACAGCCAACCTAACCATTCTTTAACAACTGCCACACGTATCTGAATATTACATCTTTGTTGCAACACGTGGCTGCACCCCAACACAATTAAACAACTTTGGACACATGGGCTTCAGATACAGACTTGCACGGCTTTAAGTCACTGCACTTTGACCACTGCTTTAACCATCTTAACAATGTTAAAGCTTTTTTCTGTTTTATGAATTTTTAAGATGGAAATGGATGAATGAATGGAAATGGAAGATGAAGTTGATTGAATGTAAAAGAGCAATTCGAGTCTGCTCAAACTCCTTACAAAGATTTTACAAATGGAAACTTTCTTCACTTCCTATTACATGGGCTTATCCTTAATATCACTAGTCCAATCAGTTAAGCCCACTTGACTGACCCATGCCACTTGACTGATCCACTAACAACTTCTTAACAAACTAACAGCCAACTAACATTCTTTAACAACTGCCACACGTATCTGAATATTACATCTTTGTTTCAACACGTGGCTGCCACCAAACAATTAACAACTATGGACACATGGCTTCAGATACAGACTTGCACGTCTTAAGTCACTGCACGTCTTGAGCCACTGCTTTACCTCTTACAATCCCATCCCCTTTTAAAGCACCTTGCCCACAAGGTGAGGATAGAGATTGCGTAGCTTATAGAGAGATTCCCAGGTGTTGTCTTCAGAAGGAGCTCCAACCCATTTGATGAGAACCTCAGAATTAGCTCTCGATCCTTGTCGCACCATTCTGCGGTCAATAATAGCTTCAGGTTCCGGCTGAATTTCACCGTTACCGTCAACAGGAGGTAGAGTGGGAATTGGAGTAATATGCTGACCCAGTTTCTTCTTTAGACAAGAAACATGGAAGACTGGGTGAATACGAGCTTCAGGAGGCAAATTAAGACGATAAGCAACCGTTCCAATCCTGGAAAGAACTTGGAAGGGGCCAAAAAACCGAGGAGAAAGTTTTAAATTTCGGCGCATAGCAACGGTCTTCTGTCTGTAGGGCTGTAAGCGAAGGTAAACCCAATCGCCCACCTCAAATTGTCTCTCAGTTCTGTGTCTATCTGCTTGTGATTTCATTCGATGCTGTGCCATTAACAAATGCTCCTTCAGAGTGCTGATTATTTTGTTTCTGTCTCGCAGATGTGTATCCACTGCGAGATTAGCAGTAGTTCCTGGAACATAAGAGAGTAAAGTAGGTGGGGGAAACCCATACAGTACCTCAAAGGGAGTAGTGCGCGTGGAAGAGTGGTGGTTTGTGTTATACCACCACTCAGCCATGGGAAGCCAAGTACTCCAATCTTTAGGTTTAGTTCCAGAGAAACAGCGAAGGTACCCTTCAAGGCATTTGTTTAGAGCTTCTGTTTGTCCATCTGATTGGGGATGGTAAGCCGAGCTTAGAGCCAAAGTAATGCCCTGGAGATGGAAGAGTTGTTGCCAAAAGGAGCTTGTAAAAATAGGGTCTCTGTCTGAGACAATTGTCTTAGGCATGCCGTGAAGCTTGAAAACATTAGTCAAAAATAGGTGAGCCACAGTAGAAGCTGTATAGGGGTGAGAAATAGGTATAAAATGACCATATTTAGAAAGTCGATCAATGACCACCAAGATGACTGTATACCCCTGAGATTTAGGCAGCCCTTCAATGAAATCAAGTGAGATGTCAGTCCATACTTGAGTCGGAATAGGGAGAGGTTGGAGTAAACCAGGAGAAGGAATTAACTCATTTTTGTTCTCCTGACACACTGTACATTCCCTTACCAACTTCTTGATATCCTTCCTCATGCCGGACCAATAGAAATCTGTTTTTGCCCTCTGAACAGTTTTGTGATAGCCAGAGTGTCCAGCAGTAGGATTGGAATGAATAAACTCCAAAACCTGTTGCTTGAAGGAAGAATCTTTAACCACATAGATTTTCCCTTTCCTTAGAATAAGACCCTGTTGAAGAGAATAGCCTTTAGGAGGATGATCCCCTGTTTGTAACTTGGTTAAGAGTGTCTGAGTAGCAGGGTCTTGTAAGTAGCTCTGTTTGAGTTCCACTGTCCAGTTAGGAGTAGGAAATGAAATAAGAGAAATAGTGGCCTCTTCAGCCAGAGAATTATCCTCAAATTGTCTAGAAAGGGCATCTGCAACTCTATTATCCTTACCCCTCTTGTACTCTATAGAGAAATCATAGCCCAACAATTTTGAAACCCATCTTTGCTGAGATATAGTCCCAACTTTCTGCTCCAAAAGAAACTTGAGAGATTGCTGATCTGTGCGTACTTTAAAGGGTTGACCCAATAAGTATGGCCTCCACTTTTGAACAGAAGTTACCAATGAAAGCAATTCTTTTTCATAAGTTGACAAAAATAGGGCTCTACCCTTTAGGGCTTGACTGAAAAAAGCAATCGGCTGGCCTTCCTGCATTAGGACAGCACCTATACCACTGCCACAAGCATCACATTCTATTGTGAAAGGCTTTGTAAAATCTGGCAGCCTGAGGACAGGGGGGCTAATAACTGCTTGTTTGAGCTGATTAAAGGCTTCAGTAGCTAAATCAGTCCACTGAAAAGCATTCTTTTTGAGGAGCTTAGTAAGTGGAGCTGCGATAATACCATAGCCCTTAATAAATTTCCTATAGTAACCTGTTAACCCCAAGAAGCCTCTAAGAGATTTGATACTCCGAGGTAAGGGCCAAGCTGCCATAGACTCCAGCTTAGAGGGATCAGCCTTCACACCCTCACAAGAAATCAGATGACCTAAGTAATCAATTTGGGGTACCCCAAATTTACACTTGGATTGTTTAGCATAAAGAGTATGATGTTTGAGTACTGCCAACACCTCTCTTAGATGTGCTAAATGATCATTTAGGTTTTTGCTGTAGACCAATATATCATCAAAGAACACCAGGACAAACCTTCTCAAAAATGGTTTGAAAATCTCATTCATCAGACCCTGAAAAGTTGAGGGAGCATTGGTGAGGCCAAAAGGCATCACCAAGAACTCATAATGCCCCTCATGAGTTCTGAATGCAGTCTTTTGCACATCTCTAGGGTGTACCCTGATCTGGTGATAGCCGGATCTTAAATCCAACTTAGAAAATATTTGTGCCCCGTGTAACTCATCAAGTAACTCATCTATGACAGGGATGGGAAACTTGTCTTTAATGGTCTCCTGATTTAGAGCTCTGTAGTCTATGCACATACGCCAGCTGCCATCAGCTTTTCTAACCAATAAAACTGGTGAAGAAAATGGGCTCTGACTAGGCTTAATCACACCAGATTCCAAGAGGTCTTTTACTATTTTTTCAATCTCTGTTTTCTGATAGTAAGGGTATCTATATGGTCTAACACAAACTGGTTGAGTACCCTCCTTAAGTAAGATTTGATGATCGTGGGATCTCACAGGAGGTAGACCCTTTGGCTCCAAAAATACAGATTGAAATTCTTCTAAGAGTGTCAAAATGGGACCTTCTATCTCCTGAGATGAATGTGATATAGTCTGACACCTTAAGTGTAGTAACAAGCCCTTATTACTCCCAAGTGAAGGTTTTAAGAATTGATTCCCATCTTCCATTGTAGAACTCATGGGATTCAAACCAGTTAATAATACTTGTTTCCCTGCCTGACTATATTGCATGGTTAATTGTAGAAAATCCCATAAGATGGGACCTAAGGTCCTTAACCATTCAATGCCTAACACAATATCACAGCCGCCTAATGTAAGAACATAAAAGGCAGTAGTTATTGTGTTACCTTGCATCTTAAGAGTCACAGCATTACATCTTCCTTCACTGTTGAGTTGAGCACCATTAGCAACTTTGACTTGAATTAGTGTTGTTGTTATGCAGGGTAAGCGAGCTTTCTTAGCCACTGCTGGATCAATGAAATTGTGAGTGCTCCCTGAGTCTATCAAGATGACAACCAACTGGTTTTTCAGCCTGCCAACTAACCTCATCGTTTTGGGGCTAAGGAAACCAGAGATGGCATACAAAGAAATTTCTGGATCTGTACACTCTTGTATTTCGGGTAATTGTATCATTTCTTCTCCTGTGCTTGAATCATAATACCTCTCTTCCCCTTTCTCTTCTCCGAGTACTTCTATCCCATGCATCAGATAGATTTTTGGAGTCTGACATTTGTGTGATGGATTCCACTTTTCATCGCAATTGTAACACAATCCTCTCTGTCTTCTTTCACGCATCTGCTCTGGAGAGATCCTTTGGATTGGCATACTAGATGATGGATTCTTGGAGTTTTGTGCGCCAGATTGCCCTGAAGAACTTCCTGGAGTCCAATTATATTGTTTGTTTGGACCAAAAGCAGATCCAAATGGTTTTACAGATTTTTTAGTACTTAGAAGATACTCTTCTTGCAGTTTGGCTAAACCAAATGCGGCACTCAATTCCCGTGGATTAAGCATACGAAGAGGTAATCGAATTTCATCTTTCAACCCACTTAAAAAACAGCTTAATTTGTTCTGTTCAGAAATACCTCTTAGTCTGTTTGACAGAGCTTCAAATTGTGCTTTGTAGACTGCTACTGTTGAAGTTTGTCTCAGCCGGGTAAGAGCCTCCATTGGGTCATCATAGGCTGGTCCAAACCTTGTGAGTAAGGCTTTGATGAAGGCCTCCCAAGAAGGAAATAACCCTGCTGCTTCAGCATCTTGGAACCAAATGAGTGCATCTCCTTCCATGTGAAAGGAAGCCATACGAAGCCTCTGTGGAATTGGAGTTTGGTAATATTCGAAGAACTGATTCACCTTGTACACCCAATGTGATGGATTCTCCCCTTCAAAACGAGGAAAATCCAACCTTACAGCCCTAGTTTGTATTATTCTGTCATAAACTCCATTTTCTTCTGCTACATGGCCATGTTCTTCTCCAATTCTTCTTCTATCATCTCTGCCACCATTTTCATGAGCTATTCTTCCTTGGTTTGCAACAATCGTCTGTAGCACAGCACTGATTTCTGTGAACTGTTTCTGGAATTCTTGATTCTGCAGCTTCTGGTTTTCAACATTCTGTTTCTGCATTTCTTGACATTGCCGTATGGATTCAGAGAGCTGGTGGATTCGAGTACCCTCAGTCATTGTAGGAACGTCGGCTTTGATACCACTTCACTTGTAAAGCTTTTTTCTGGTTTTATGAATTTTTAAGATGGAAATGGATGAATGAATGGAAATGGAAGATGAAGTTGATTGAATGTAAAAGAGCAATTCGATCTGCTCAAACTCCTTACAAAGATTTTACAAATGGAAACTTTCTTGACTTCCTATTACATTGGGCTTATCCTTATATACACTAGTCCAATCAGTTAAGCCCACTTGACTGACCCATGCCCACTTGACTGATCCACTAACAACTTCTTAACAAACTAACAGCCAACTAACATTCTTTAACAACTGCCACACGTATCTGAATATTACATCTTTGTTTCAACACGTGGCTGCCACCCAAACAATTAACAACTATGGACACATGGCTTCAGATACAGACTTGCACGTCTTAAGTCACTGCACGTCTTGAGCCACTGCTTTACCTCTTAACAGTCTCCGAAGAAGTCCATCGGCATCGGCCTCATCTCTCTTCTCTCTCACGTCCTCCTTATCTGGTGGATTCGATCCAGGACTTTTAGGGCTTAAGAGGCGATTCACATAAACGGTGCCGTATTTGGGTCGAAGATACGTGGTCGTTTCTCGAACATTCGTATTAAAAGCAACCGCCACCGTTTTTGTGCTAATTTACCAACTTTTTGGATACACCTTTTCATTTAAAAAAAAAAAAAAAAGAGGCTGAAAGGTGAGATTATGAGTTCTCTCTTATAAATTGTAATGCACCAACTAGTGCCATAACTGTAGAGATCATCTTATTGTAGTTTAAAAAATAAATTATAGGATCATCACATAAATTAATCTTGCCAATCAAATTTATCTATTGAGCTTGTGTGGCGTGATTCATTTGGAGTATTTCTAAAAATTTTGAATCCAAACCCCTTCATACTTCACGACCAAAAAAGAAACTCTAAAACTTTTTTTAACCTATGAGCTAATTTCATTTTTACACATGTAAAACTTTGTTAACACTTTTGGGTTATACAACATGTTATAGAGATAAATAACCAACAGCCCAACTAAAAACATGCCTATCACATGGCAAATAATCAAACAGTCATCAGGGACAACTTACATAAAAAGGGTCACAAATCTTTAAAAAAAAATGTGGTGTGCTGTCGCATGCAACCAAAAATAAAACTTATACTCCTAAAAATACCTGTAGTAGTACAAGTAAGGATCGTTCCCACGGAGAGTATTAGGCTACGTGAACAAGGATTGGGGGGTTTTGAGTATAACGAGAACAATTTTAAGAAGAACAAAGGAACAATTCAATTTAAAGTATCAAAATCAATCAAGAGAACAAACCTTGGTCGAAGTCAACATCCACCATCGGAATTTTACAACTGATCATCGATGCAAGCATATGTTAATTCATACTTTGAATATTCACCGTTGGAATTATTATCCTATCTCTCCTTAGTCGTAGTTAATTAGAAAACAAACGATCTAATTAACCTTAACTACTAAACAACCCAAGACAAGCGTTAAAAGTTTAATTTAGTAGCAACCTTAAGAATTAGAGAGATCGATGAAGTTAAACAACACAAGCACAAGCGGTTGCATTTAATTTAATCGAACGTTCTTCCTCAGATCTAATAATTTCTGACGCAGCAAATCATTAAATCTGAGTTGCTTCACAGATTAAAAGGATCAAACAATTACGGATTTGATATCTAATCTAGCAACAGATTGCAACGAATAATAAACTAGTAGGCCTCCTAGTAATTAAACGAGACAATCATGAAAATAGGCACAGAAGAATATCTGATACTCAAAGCATAAATTGAACGTTAAAACAATTTAGATCTCACAGTTTTATTGATTCCTAGGCTTCCGTTTCCTTCAACCAATGATGAAAGTTTAGCTACGCAGAGCCATAATGAAAACTCAAAGGATCCGTTAGAGAAGAGAGGAGAAAAAAAGTCTTTTTAGTTTTTCTGATTCCCCTCTCCTTTATACACGTTTATACTCCTAATTAGAAGCCTACAAGATCTCCTAAAGATATTCTAACTGTTATCCTAAATTAACAATATCCAAATCTAATTAATAAAGGAAAATATTAGAAATAAAATAGAGTCCTAATATAACTAGAAAAGTGGTGTTTCCAGCTGTAATTTTCGTGCACCAAATCTGTTGGTTTTTGCATATTAGAATAGCATGCTAAGGAAT
>FXXK01000179.1:1974-6974 GCA_900184695.1 Betula pendula | reverse complement strand
TTCACTGTGCAATTCCTTCCACATTGCAGGGCTCTCTCACCGACGGGGAAGGAGTGCGTCCTGAAGTTTTTATGAGCGAACAATGCGAAGAAGGTTCTTGAGCTAAAGCAAAGCCTGGTGTTCAGTACCGTCTCACGTTGCCCACCGAAATGTGAGGTACAAGTGGCAAACCCCATGTGATCCCGGAAAAGATGGGAATGTGTAACGTGCGACAAGGCAAAGTGGTAAGCCAAACCTCAAGAATCAAAGATCACGAAGAACGTCCCACACCAACCGACCCATGATGTTGCGCACCGTTATAAGGCCACGGATAAATTGGAGGCATTATCCTGTGGCTAGCAGCGTGCAATTCATACCGAGTCATCAGATTTCCAATAAAAATTCACGTGTAATATTGTAACATGGGACATACAGAGATGGGAAGAGTATGAAGGACTATCATTAAACATTGTTTTGAATGCAAGAACTCCTAATAGAATAAAGCTCGTAAGATCACTAACTAACATCCTGCGTATCACAGAGGCACGCTATCGCATGCTCACCGAGCGGACGATGCAAGCCAGCCACTTCCAAGAACAGTTGATAGAGATCATCGACGATATTTGTGCTCTTGGGGCACCGTTTTAATTTGTTAAGAAGAAGGATAAGTTCTACCGCATTATGTATAGACTAGCGGTGCGGAAACCGATGAGAACTATATCATTTCCAATGGTCGACGATTTGTTCGACCAGCTTAAAGATCTTCGTGTTCCTCGAATATTGGTAAACATCTGCGGGATATTCACCAATTTGAGTGCGAGAAGAAGTCTAACAAAAAGGGGCTTCCGTACGCGCGAGCCGTTTTTTAAATCTTTTCGTGATTTGCCTTTGGATTACCAACCACACTTCGGATAACATTTATTCGTGAACTACGTTTCATAAGAACCCGATTCGTTCGTCTTGGGTGTTCATCGGGTGACATTGTGTCTATTCGGCAAATCATCATTGTTGGAGGAGAATTGAAAGGGAATAGAAGTAATTAGGAGAGAAGAAGCACTCCGCCAAGCTAAAGAAGCGTGCGTTTTCGTTGCAGGAGGTATCACTCTTCGTCATGTTGCTCCAAGGATGCCAATGCTGTACAACTGAAAAAATAGAGCTATATGTGAATGGGAACGACCAACAGCGTTGACAGATTGCGCAGTTTTTTGGGCTTCGAAGGTTACTCTCGAGTTCACTGGTGCGATTCTCCACATTGTCAGGCTCCCACCGCACTGACGAGGAAGAGTGCTCCAAAAGTTTTGGAGAACAATGCAAGAAGCATATGGAGCTAAAGCAATAGACTGTGTCCGCACCTGTCCTCACTTTGCGTACGGAAATGTGGGGCATCTAGTCTGAACCGTTCGCATCCCGGAAAAGAATCGCATCGCTACCATGAAACAAGGGCATGTTTAGCCTATATAGCTCAAAGCAATTGAAAACGCGAGAACAAACCCTACTCACGACTTAGAGTTTGGGCACGTGTTATATGCCATGGATATTATATGGACGTCATTATCTCTAGGATAGCAGTGTGGAAATTCATACCACATTGAGAGTCTCAGGTAAATATTGCACGTGAAAGCGTTCAACATGAGACAATAGAGAGGGGGAGAGTTACTCGAGGACTATCAATAAAATTGTTTTGATTCCTCCGTAGCCTATTTTAGCAATATGAGATCTCAGAAGATCCAACTAACTATCATCCTGGCGTATCACAGAGAGCACGCTAATCGCATGCTGGTATCCGAGCCTGAACGAGTGGAATGCCGCTACTCCAAGAACTGTTGGACAGGGAAATTCAGTCCGACCGATTCGTCTTTCGTGGGAGCACTGGAATATTCGTGAAGAAGAAGGATAGTTCTACCGAATATGGTATAGAGCTAGCGGGGGCCAACAAAGTAACGATGAGAACAGAGGGTTTATCATAATACCTAAGGGTCGATGATTTGTTCGAGACCTCTTAAAAAAGCTTCAGTGTTCTCGAAATATTGTTAATCGCTATCAGTTGATCTCACCATCTTAGAGAGCGAGAAGAAGTTGTAGCCAAAAAGGGCCATCCGTACGCGCCATGGCCATTTGTGAGACTTCCGTCATTGCCTAGGATTAAACGAATCCACCTTCGGTATACAGTCTAGTTTATGACCGCGTATTCATAAGAAACCTCGACTCGTTCGTGGTGTGTTCATCGGCGGACATTCTTGTCTACTCGGCAACTCAATCGTGTGTGGACGGAAGAATTTGGAACGGTACTAGAATACTAGAGAAGAAGAGCTCTTTGCTGAGCTAAAAAGCGTGCTTTCCGCTGGAGAAGGTATCCTCTTGGTCATGTGTCTCCCGAGGATAGCAATTTTATACAACTGAAAAGAGATAGAGGGTATTGGTTAGGGAACGTGCCAACAAGGCGTTCGAGTTAATTCACAGATTTGGATTGGCTTTCGAATGGTTACTATCACAGGTTTCACGTCAATTTCCACATTGTCAGGGCCCTCCCTCAGCACTGACGGGAAGAGTGCTCCGAAGTTTTAGAGCAACCAATGCGAAGAAGGGTCTTGAGCTAAAGCAAAGACTGTGCAGTACCTGTTTCCTCACGTTGCCCACGGAATATGTGATGACATAGTGGCAACATGTGCATTCCCGGAAAAGAATGGGATGTTAACGTGCGACAAAGGCAAGTGGTACCCAAACTCTCAAAGCAACGAAAGATCACGAGAAGAACTGTCCCACACCGACCCATGAGTTTTGCAGCACCGTATAGGACCACGGATAGATTTGGAGGCTTATCCTGTGGCTAGCAGCGTGCAATTCATACCGATCTCAGAGGTTCAGAAAGAAATTCACGCTGTAAGTATTGAACATGGGACAACAGAGATGGGAGAGGTATTCAAGACTAATCATTAAACATTGTTTTGAGCAAGGAACTTACCTTATAGAATTAAACTCGGTAAGATCATCTAACTACACCTGCGTATCACAAGCAAGCTATGCCGCATGGCTCTATCCGAGCTGAACGAGTGCAAGCCGCCACTCAAGAACAGTTGGATAGGAGCTTCATTCGACCGATCATGTGCTCTTGGGGAGCACCGGTTTTATTGTTAAGAAGAAGAGATAGTTCACGCGATTATTGTAGACTAGCGGTGTCGGAACGATTGGAGGAACTAGTATCATTTTCCAAGGGTTCCACGATTTGTTCGACCAGCTGTAAAGATGCTTCAGTGTTCTCGAATATTGGTAATACATCTGTCGGATATCACCATTTTGAGTGCGAGAAGATGTTCTAACCATAAAGGGCTTCGTACCGCCGAGGCGTTTTAAATTCTTTCGGTGATTGGCCTTTTTGATTAACCAAATCCACCTTCGGTATACATGTAGTTCTGAACATACGTGTTTCATTAAGAACCTCGATTCGTTCGTGCTTGGTGTTCATCCGGTGACATTCTGTCTATTGGCAAGATCATCCATGTGTGGGAGGGAGAATTTGAAAGCGAATTAGAGATAATTAGGAAGAAGAAGCACTCCGCCAAAGCTAAAAGAAGCGGCGTTTTCGTTGGAAGAGGTAATCACATCTTCGGTCATGTTTGCCTCACAAGGATGCCAATGCTGTACAACTGAAAAAGATAGAGCAATTATATAATGGAACGACCCAAAAACCAGCGTTCGACAGATCGCATTTTTGGGCTCGAAGGTATACCCTCGCAGGTTCAACTTGCGATTCTCACATTGTCAGGGCTCCCACGGCAACTGACGAGGAGAGTGCTCCAAAGTTTTGGGAGAAAACAATGCGAAAGAAGCGATAATGGAATAAAGCCAGACCTGGTGTCGCACCTGCCTCTACCGTTGCGTACGGAAAGTGGGCCACTAGTCTGAACGTTCGCACCCGGAAAAGAATCGCATCTCTAACTCATGAAACAAGGCATGTGGTAGCCTATATACTCAAAGCAATTGGAAAGATCGCGAGAACAACTATCCTACTCACGACTTAGAGTTTGCGCACTGTTATAGTGCCATGGATATATATGGACACATTATCTCTAGGCTAGCAGTGTGAAATTCATGACCGACCATTAAAAGTCTCAGGTGAATATAGTCACGTGAAAGCGTTCGAACATAGACAATAGAGAGGGGGAATGTTTAACTCCAGAGGACTATCAATAACATTGTTTTTGATTCCTCCGTAGCTATTTTAACAAATAGAATCTCAGAAGATCAACTAACTACATCCTGCGTATCACAGGCACGCTATCGCATGGCTGTATCCGAGCTGAACGAGTGATATGCCGCTACTCCAAGAACTTGTTGACAGGAAATTTCAGTCCGACCGATTCTGTCTTCGTGGGAGCACTGGAATTATCGTGAAGAAGAAGGATAGTTCTAACGCGAATATGGTAGACAGCGTGAGGTCCAACCAAAGTAACGATTGAGAACAAGATCATAACCAAGGGTCGATGATTTGTTTCGACCATCTAAAAACTTCATGCTTCTCAAATATTTTAATCTCTATGCAGGATTCACCATCTAGAGAAGCGAGAAAAGTTTGTACCAAAAAGGGGGCATCCTACGCGCCAATGCCATTTTGAGTATCTTTCGTCATGCCTTAGGGATTTAACGAATCCACCGTTCGTATACATCTAGTTTTAGCCGCGTATTTCATAAGAACTCGACTCGTTCGTGTGGGTTCATTCGCGACATCCTTGTCTACTCGGCCAACTCATCGTGTGTGGACGGAGATTTGGAAAGTACTAAAGTACTAAGAGAGAAGAAGCTCTTTGCTGAGCTAAAGAAGCTTGTCTTTCCGCTGGAAGAGGTATCTCTCTGGTCATGTTGTCTCCGAGATAGCAATTTTAACAACTGAAAAGAATAGAGGTAATTGGTTTTATATGGAAACTGCCAACAAGCGTTCGATAATGATAAGAATGCAAAATGTCATTATTTTTCTTCCCCCCTTATGTTTAGTCTTTTATACTTATTGGTGCCTAAATGATACT
>FXXK01000178.1:469241-483976 GCA_900184695.1 Betula pendula | reverse complement strand
CCAAGTGCCATGGCAAACTACACGTACTATCAATAATCAACCAAATCAGGACCTCTACTCTTTAACTTAATTTTCACATAATCCTTTTTTTGTTTCTATTCATCTGTTTGTTCTTGTGGTCTAACATCAAGTATGAATTCAGAAATTGGAGTAGAAATTTTGAACCTTCGCAAAACAAGAAACCAAGAAACCTTCAAACAAAGCAATCTATTTTGCGACTACCTTCTCCATTCATGTTTGATCCATTCAATTGTACATAACGGCTATCAACTTTCGAATTATCTAAGATTTGTGAAGAAAGACTTACATCATCCTGAATGAAAAACTAAGGAAAGACATATGATTTCTCAAATAAAGTACGTGTACATAATACCCAAAGTCGGAGTGACATAATGCCCAATTTTGTGCTTCTTTCGGCCCAAAATGCCATTGATGCATAAAACCCAAATGTATGGGAAGCTAAGGGTCATCAACTAGTGCTGGTTGCACCTAAGGGTGTCCTGAGATATGTAAGGGAAGCTATTAAACACGAATAAGAAAAAAAAATAAAAAAAATAAACCGCCTTGCTATGAAAAACATACTCAAGAAAGACATCAATGTATACAGCGATACATGAACAACGATTACTACCCATGAAAGGCCACTTCACATAACACCCAACTCTATTCTTCATTAGAAGTCAGTAAAAAATTCCATCAACCAAACAATCAGAAAGAAGACCCACAATTGTTTCAAATTATAGAAATTCAAATGCAAAGGAACCAAATTGAACTTCGGAAATGAAAGAAATAAGTGAGAAAAATTTTACCTTTACCTCCACCCATAAACTGGTGGACTGTGGCTTGGCGACCAAACAATCGGTACCCTGACCCTCCTGACGATGTTGATGATGTGCCAGCCGTGGCCTTCCTTGCATCCCCATCACCCTCTATGTTACATAAATCCTGTGAATTTTCCATGAAACCCAAAAGCAAGACAACACAGAGAAATTGCAAATTCAGCCCCAAAGGGCACCCAAAAAAGAAAAAAGGAAAAAAAAAAGTTCCAAACTTTTTAGAGAATGTTCTGGAAATTGGGTAATTGAAAGCTGGGCAACTTTTTCTTTTGTCCGAGAGAAAATGTCCCAAGATTGGATCTGTAGTCTGGACTTTTGGGGTCTTCTACTTCGCTGTTTTCTAGGACATGTGTCCAATTGCTGAAAAAGAAATGAATTTTCTAACAACAAAACGACGTCGTGGAGATACCGACATGAACCCACTACCTCTCGCCCTCTGGTTCTACGGAAAGCACGTTAGTTTATCTTTGCCTCTGACAGTGGCGTATTTTTGCATTATCTGCCTGATTGGTCCCCCCATAATACAGCTTTCAAACCCAACCATGATTCATTATACTCGAGGCTGAGATATTTTACGCGATTAAAGCTTAAAGAGTTTAATCCAACTTATATATTTTTATATTCATATGTATACGTATTATCATTCATGAATTAATAAATTAAAACTAAAGAATATGATTTATTTAATTAAATTAGTCTAATTATAATTAACTTATATATTTTTAAACTTGTGTTTCGATATGGTCAAACTAATAATACAATATTTAAGATTAACATGAATTATAAATTTAATACAAAATTAATAAATTAAAGATAAAGATAGTTAACTCTTTTAATTAAATCAGTAATTAAAATGGCTAATATTAACTCGTGCATCAGCATGACTCGACTCGAATATAACGAAGGAATCCGAATTGACACCCATTTTATTATTATTTACACCCAACTGGAAAAGAAAAGCAAACAAAGTCCAAAACCAAGACGCGGACGCAAGCACTGCGATCCAAACCCAAAGATTAGTTTTCAGATTTGGAATTGTATGACATAATGATTTGGTAGTTATTATTATTATTATTATTATTATTTATTGATATGATTTGCTAGTTATTAAGTGGGTGTGTTTGTACCGCTAATTGCCCAATTTATACAGAGTCCCCAAGTCTTAACTTGTTACCAAAGTGACTGGCTGACTGCCTAACAAAGTTTATCAAAAGCCTTCCCTTTTCATCACATTCTTTTCCTTACATCATTCTTTTCCTTACATACCCATCCATCAGATCTAAAGCTTTAAATTTTCCCAAACACTGGTTGCCTCTAGTTTTGTGTGTGTGTTGGGTTTCTTAGAGTGAAATCTGGGGGGGGAAAGGATTGGTTTTAAGATTGAAGGAATAATAGAAAAGAAAAAAGAGATGGGTGAGGGTGAGCGATTTCAGCTGGGAACAGTTGGGGCTTTGACCCTGTCGGTAGTTTCATCAGTGTCCATCGTGATCTGCAACAAGGCTTTAATCAGCTCATTGGGTTTCCATTTCGGTATGTTTTACGTTTTACAATCTCTTCCTCTGCTAATTATCTTGGCCAAACATAGTTGGTCTTTCAATTCTTTGCAAAGTGACAACCCGTTAATGGATTATAGTCAAAGATACGTAGCTGTCCGTTTCATTCAAAACTTGTGGCTTTATTGGGTTTGCTTCTTTGTTTGTACCTCGATTGTTATTGATATGGTTTAAGGCTCTAAGTGGCTTGATGAGGTTGGCGAGCCATAACTTGGTTATGTACTAACAAAGGGGACCGATTTATGTTATTGCAAATTAGGCATTAGAGTACCCAAATTGGATATTCTGAATCATGCTAAAAATATTCATCTGGTGACGGTGGGGACATCCGAAGTAACCCCACAGAATTAGCAGTTTTGTCGTATAGAAATTTATCATTTTAGTCCTGGCATAAAAAGAAACCTTTTGTTTTTTCAACCCGTAATGTTAATAAATTGAGAGCATTATGGAATTCTTAGAATAATTATGATATCTTGGTGGCTGAGATATAATCTCTGATTATACACCCACTTGTGTGTTCATTTCTATGTAAGATAAGATGGGCAGATTCAATTTCTGTGGGATGTTCTGGTATCCCACTCAAATGAATTAGATTGTATTTCGAGTATCAATGGTAGGCAAGAATTACTTCTGGTGTCTGTCATCCCATTTAATGGTTCAATCCATGTCGAAGTACATGTTTAGCACTTTTCACTTTATGGGCTATGCTAAAAATTCAGTTGCTTTCATTTTCAGTGAAATAATGAGCAAAACCTTTGCACTATAATAAGGATATTGGGACAATATGAATCATTGCTTGAGAACCCTTATGCATCTAATATGGTAAAGATGTCATGTCATAAACCATGTCATTGCCTCGGTAAAACTATTTTCTTCTAAGTATTTGGGTATTAGAACCGAATGAGTTACTAAATGTTCATTTCCCTGCTCTTTCAGCAACAAATTAAAGCACTAAACAGAATTCTTGTATATATTCAGATATAAATTATGTGCACATTCTATGGAAATGAATGATAAGTGTTTTGATGATCACGAGAAGACTTTGGAGAAGTTGAAATCTTTATTTTTCAGCACTTTGCATTTTTGGACAACTGCTTATATTTCTCTATTAATGATTAGTTATCATGATTTTCTTTTTCTTTTTGTTCCTATTACTTAGGTGGCTTCTCTTGTATACTTCATGTATACATGAGGCGCTTTATGTTTTTAATGTTATTTCAATTAATTATTAAAAAAAAAAATTAAGTGCACATCGTTGGTCTACTAAAATTAAAAAATCCATCGTATTTTACAAGTGTTAGAAGCAAGATCCAATTGTCATGAATGGAAATTGTGGTGAAAAGTCAATGGCATCATTTATTGTTAACCTATATTTGATGCAATACCATTATTGTGGTGAACCTTCTCATGTTAGTCAAAAGTAAAAAGTATGAAGTCATTTGGTTTCTTTAAGTTGTCTAGATCTGCTGTAAGTTGTCTAGCCCGAGCCCTAGGAAGCACTGATAATACTATGGGATATGCATATGATAAGATAGGGGCATCTTGATACTGCATTTATTAGAAAAACAGTATATGCAACAATTGGGACACTTTAATTAATTAATAATTAAAATATATGTTTTTGGATTTGACCCCAACGTATTACAATTCACATTTGGAATATTCAATGGTGACTTGGGTTCTTAAGTCTGTAATTTTTTCCTTTAACTTAATAATAAGGCAAAGTTAATGAAAGTTATTGAACAACTCATGATAAGTCTCACCCACGGTAACAATTACTACTTACTTATGGATAAGGGTATTTACTGATCTCTTGACTTCACTTATCGATAAATAAGTTCGCTCTTGATTTGCTAAGTGTTTTATCTTATATACTCTTTGTGTACTTGGGTTGCGCCCCTTGTGCTTTTTAATGAACTTATTTTTACTTATCCAAAAAAAGAAAAAAAACATTGATAAATAAGGATTTTTACTAACCAAGCTATGGTGACTACAGATTTTTTACTAATGAATAAGGATTTTTTTTTTTTTCTACCAAGTCTTTTTTTTTTTTTCTTAGATAAAAAGGTGAAGGGGGTAATAAAAAAATTTCATGCTGGACCCAAGTATCCTGCATGTTTGGAGATGTAATCTGGCATATCCAAACTAAATTCAATCCTTTTAATCCTGGAACAGATATCAGATGCATAACTTATTGTTTCCTGACAATCCATATCCTATATGTATCAGTATATGAAGGGTATTTTGGAGTATCCATGCTTTCTAGGCATAGTCTAATAAATTCATTTTTGATATTTATGATAGCATATTAGTTTGGCTTAGTTCCACTATATGCCAAAATAAGATCATTGAGTGGTGATACTTATTCTCATAACTGGAATACTTTGGAATCACTGTTCTTTATATATATATATATGTAGAATCCTTCTTCTGCAATGGAAGACATAAGAGGGTAACGAATTTCTTTCTATCTAAATATGAAGAAATCACAAGGTTCATAGCCGTAGTTTCTTGTGAAAGTCAGAGTTGACTCATCCAGTATACACTGCAGGTTTGAGTTGTCTCAATTTGTTCCCTAGGATCGTATCTCCTCTCCTAATGAATTTAAGATATCACTTTGCTGGTCTAGATCCCTGCTGCCTGCATCAGGCCAAAGGTGGGGGAGTTATGGGTAGGCAATTACAAGGTAATGTCTTAAACCAACCAATCAGAAAGCACACATGTGGTTGCCTAGATGTTTTGCTAGGAGCACATGAGCCCTCAGCACTTGAGTTTGACATGTGCCGATTGTGATTAAAGCCCAAAACTTGATTATCCTTTCCAGAAGAATGTTTGGAAAGATTTAGTCTTATTCTGATTGGATTATTATAGTTGTGATGATGATATTTACTTTGCTCGACCTTACTTTTTAAGGTGTAATAAGATCTTGTGTCCTCTCATTTTTGTGCAGCTACAACTTTGACAAGCTGGCATCTTCTAGTCACCTTTTGTTCTCTTTATGTGGCTTTAAAGGTGAAATTGTTTGAACACAAACCTTTTGATCGAAAAGCTGTAATGGGCTTTGGTATTCTAAATGGGATCTCCATTGGACTTTTGAATTTGAGCCTGGGTTTCAATTCTGTTGGATTTTATCAGGTACTATTGTTATTTTTTGCTCTATTTTGACACTTGATTTACATATCCTTTGTTCTTTCAGCATTTTTCCCAAGATTCTGAACTACTCTTACTGTTTTTCTCAATCCAGATGACCAAGCTGGCAATCATCCCTTGCACTGTTTTCTTGGAAACCCTTTTCCTTGGGAAGAGATTCAGGTTTCTCTTGAGACACTTTTGCCCTACTATGACTAAGATGCTGACAACGGATGTTATCATACTTATCTATAATAATTATTAGTTCATCATGAAGTTGGCCGTTATTGTCTGTCAGCTACATTGTCTTCACTTGAATCTGAAATTTCCCTTACTTGGCTACCTTTGTTGAGATTGTGTGCTAGTAAGTAGTAGCCTTTTTAGGGTACTCTCCAAAGTTTGATGATTTAGTTGCAAATATCATCTCAAACCATAGCAGCCTCCTGTTTATGATTGTGTATGCCAAGGAATGGGATTGAAAACCATCGCAGCCTCCTATGTTGTTTTTAATGCATGTCATGGTTATCTTTTTTTCTTAAGTGTTTCTTTTTTTCTTTCTTTCTTTCTTTTTTTCTCTTCTTAAGTGTTTCTTTTGTATACTTCCGGTGTACCTTAGAGCACTCTTGCTCTTTTTTATAAAATTTCTTCTTATTTATCAAAAAAATGGTTATATTTTTTACTGATTTTTCATGGTCACTCATATGTTCAATTTTGATATATAATTGCCTCTGGATTGTCTGTGCAGTTACAACCAAAAAGTTGTTCTTTGTTTGAGATAAAATTAATTATTATGATTTCTGGACATTAAATATTGCCCCCCCCCCCCCCCAACGTTTATGGAGTTATAGTGCATTGCTTCAATCCATAATACCAACTATGTTCTGTATTTATATTTCTACTTACTTATCAAAAAAAACTATGTTCTGTATTTATTTAAATCTTTCTTTAGCATTTAGTGCTTTCTAGGGTCATGCCATCATAGGCCGACATGTATTTTCTATTTCCTTAACTCGTTCGGCCATTTTTGTGTTGTACTGCTTTCCTACCCGAATTAGAATGTTTTTTGGTAATGACCAGTCTTTGCTGCTCTCAGCTGGCAAACATTACTGAAGCTATCTATACTTCAGTTATTGTTGAAGTAGGATTTCCTATCCTTGTTATAGATATCATCATTGCTGCTGTTTCTGATCTACATCTCAATACTTCAAGCTCTTCTTGTCTAGCCTTTTAATTAGTAGTGCATGGATTGCTCAAATTGTCTCCTCAACTGCAGCTGTCTTTAATTAAGTCCACATACATGTTACCTCTTGTCTGAATCATGTTAGTTTTATCTAAGTAAAACTGTACTGACGCATTCTTTACTTTCACTATTATTGCAGTAGGAGTATTCAGTTTTCACTCATTATCCTTCTTCTGGGTGTTGGGATTGCAACAGTCACTGATTTGCAACTCAATGCTCTGGGCTCTATCTTATCTCTCCTTGCAGTTCTTACAACATGCGTGGCTCAAATTGTATCCTCAATGAAGTTACCTTAGTTGAAGTTTTATCTACACACTTCACATTTTCTATTAACATTGACACGTGCATCATGTTAAACTAAAGATAATTTAATCTTTCGAGGTACAGGAATTGATGCTATAGTCTCTTAACCTTTGCTAGTAATATTCTTTCTGGAGAACACACGTCTATTATTTTTATCTTGTTTTAGATCTTAATTAGTCCATTTCAGATGACCAATACCATCCAGAAGAATTTTAAGGTTTCTTCAACCCAACTTCTATATCAATCTTCTCCATATCAAGCAGGCACCTTGTTGATCTCTGGCCCTTTTTTGGATGCATTTTTGACTAATCAAAATGTATTTGCATTCAAATATACAACTCAAGTACTGGTGAGAATAAAAAAATTTCTGAAGCAGCAAATCTTTCTTTTTCTACTTATCTTTGAATTTATTCTCATATATTCACTTCCTCTATTGCAGGTTTTCATCATTCTATCTTGCCTGATATCTGTCTCTGTAAATTTTAGCACATTTCTTGTAATTGGAAAGACATCTCCAGTCACCTATCAGGTTCTTGGACATTTGAAGACATGCCTGGTGTTGGCATTTGGTTATGTCTTGCTTCATGAACCATTTAGCTGGAGGAATATTTTAGGGATTTTGATTGCACTAATTGGGATGGTCCTATATTCTTATTTTTTTACTCGTGAGAGTCAGCAAAAAACTACTGAAGCAGCAGCACAACCAATTCAGGTTCTAGCCACTTTTGTTAATTCTTTTGTCCAATTCTAATAATATTACATGCTTTGCTTCCTAGACATTTCATCCACCATTTGTTAAATTTTGTGCCAGCATGCTTTATGAAACCTTTTCCTTTATGTTCTGAATGATGCCAGATAGTGGAAGGTGAGTCTGCTCCTTTGCTGAATGCTGAAAATGGTAAAGGTGGATTAACTGATGCTGTTGTCCCAAAAGCCCCCGTATGGAAGTCAAACAAAGATTTGGATGCATGAAGGATTTTCATACACCTAAGAGAAGCAGATGCAACTTGAGAATGATGATATCCTTGGCATAAAAGGTTTTCATGTCTTCTCAAATTTGCACAGGTGTGACCCCTTCTTTTCCTTATGTGTGGTTTAGCAGTATATTAAGTTGATATTCCGATAATTAGCCCAAATGAGGAATGAATATAGTGAGTATTGTTGTTTTTCCTGACAAACAAATACAGTTCAGCTTTGTAATCAATTTTTAATGAAATTTTATTGTCTGTTATATATGAAAAATTGATTTCTCTGCTTTCTTTAGTTAAATATAAGTTTCGCATTGGGTTGTTTATTATTGTTTCTTTATAGACGAGGATATTAGCCTTTTCTTTTTTCAGGCATTCTATTTAATATATATAATTACGAAACCTTTATCTTCTCTTCTTCAAATAAAAATCTGACAATAAAGTAAAGGAAAAAAAAAAAAAGAGAGTAGAGGATGGGGGGAGGGAGGGTATGAGGGTGGGGGGTGGGGGGGTAACAGTAAGAGGATATTTATGGCTTTAGAAAGTCTACAGCTATCTCATCTCATGATACAAGGAGTTTATTTTTGCAACTTGTAGAGACTGAAAATCAGCTAAGGAGACTGGCTTCCAAATCATTATTGTCACTTTCAGTGGCCTGAGTGAGTTCTTTGGCCCTCTTAGCTTGGTGCTTCCAATCAGTTGAAACCAAAGTATAGATCATCATGCACATGCATGAAATCTGAGCTGCCGCAAGACCAAACCACAACCCCATAAAACCCATCTTGAGTCTAAAACTCATGAGAGCTGCAACTGGCAAACCAATTAGGTAGAAGGAGCCAAAATTAATACAAGCACCCACCTTTGCCCGTGCAGAGCCTATGAGGATTCCACATGCAGCTGTCTGGGGACAATTGCCTAGCTCACAAAAGCCTAATATGGGAAGGGCAATTGATGTTAGAGCAAGTACATGTGGTTCACGTGTAAACAGCTTGCCCCACTCATCCCTCACTGCAATTGTGAAAGCGAAAGCCAGAATGCTGCAGAGAACTGCCACAATGAGTCCAATATAGGTTGTCCGCTGCGCCCGCGCAGGCTGCCCAGCCCCCAACTCGTGACCAACACATGTTGTTAAACCCAAGCTAAGAGAGTGCGGAAACACATAGAGCAATCCTGTTGTTTGTATCAGGACTCCCATTGCAGCCACACTTGCCTGTGGATCACTAAGTAGGCCACACAGTAGCAGCATTATTTCATACCACCACCACTCCAAACAGACAGAGAGTACACTTGGCACCGCAAGGGCTAGCAATGGTTGCCAGCCTTGAGAGCATAAACTTTTTGCTTTCCCATCCCAAGGTTTTAGTGCTGTCCTTGATTGGAAAAGGAATACTAGCAAACCAAAGTACAAGTTTAAGGTAGTCCAGGCTGAGGCTAGAGCAACACCCTTCATCCCCATATTTAGATAGATTACAAGGCAGTAATTGATAGGGAGGTGGAGAATCATGGCACAAACAGCAGATACAGTGAGGGGTTTGGTTAGACTTTGTGTCCTTAAGAAAATCCTTAAGGGATGGAGGAGAGCTTGGCCTAGCAAATCGGGAAGGGAATATGTTATATAAACCTTGGCCACAGAAGTAATGTTTCGATCCTGACCTAACCATAGAAGGATGGGCTCCATGTTTAACCACAATAGAGAAATCGGAATCACTGCAAGAAAGAGGAGACAGAGAGTCCTTTTATAGGTTTGGCAGAGAACTTCCCATTTTTTGGCTCCATAAGCTTGGCAACATATTGGTTCCATCCCCATGGCCAGGCCTTTCAGAACAGAGTAGCCTGTGATATTGGCAAATCCAATTGAAAGTGAGCCCCCAGCTAACTCAGTGTTCCCAAGATGTCCCAAGAAGAACATAGAGATGATCGACTTGGGGTATAAAAGCAGGCTGGATACTACTATGGGGCATGCAATTTTACAAAGTGATACCAGCTCCTCTGCTACCTGCATTAAGTCATACACAGTATTAGGTAATGCAAAAATATAGACATGTGAGCACTCTTGGATTAAAGTTTGCAAAATACGATGGCTTGTAAGGCATTTGTTCAAAATTGACATACCATATTGCTAAGAAAACTGATAACCACGCAGAAAAATGCACTTCTTTTTTCAAATATGCCTGTCGGTGGGATGAACGCGCTTTTTACTGTTTTGAAAGAATTAGGGTTTTCTTGGCTTCTCCCTTAACACCTGCTTCAGATTAGGTAACCCCAGAACCATCCCTTACTGGACCATTATTGCCCGTAACATGAAAACCTTGAAATACGCTTCCCTAAGTCAATGTACTCTGCTCCGGCCTCAAAATAGATAATACTCACCATAAAAGTATCTAAAGACAAATTGGTTCTCTATTATCAATGGCGAAGCACAACGCTATGCACGTGGTAGGCAGTTGCAGAAGCCGACAAATGTGGGTAGTTGGAATTTACTTATTGACCTCGAAATTTGTGGCAATACAATCACGTGTCAAACGCATCCTATTCAAGCTTAGGAGGGCTTTTGGTGAGATGAAATAGTGATTTTGCTTCATCTGTTTGGAAAGATATCGTATCTAGATTTGCCAACCTGGTCACAAGTAAGTGATTGGAATTGTTGCCATTAATTGTCCTGGATTTTACTTTTGTATAATTTGCATCTTTATTCCTACCTTCCCTCTTTGGCATCTTGCAGTTTACTAATTATGGCTTTCAAAAGGTAGAAATCCTTGTATGTATTGGTGAATGGATTTTCAGGCTGTGAATCATACCATATAATAATTTGATCATGGAATTAAACCCATTGGTGTGGACAGCGGCTCTCTGAATTGTTTTGACTTTGAGATATTATATTGGACGTCTAATTCACCGTTGCATTGAAGTTGGTGTTTGGACCCTGGGAAATTTTTGTAGAATTCTTGATGGTTGATTTTTGGTGTATCTGGATGACTTTGTGAATCAATGTTTTCAGTAAGCTTCAAATAGGCTTTGATATGAATGCTTTGTGCTTGTTTAGATCAGTTGAGTTTGTGTTAGGCGAGGAAAAAGACTATTGCCAAAAGAGTTAATGTAGCTTAAATGGCAATTTAGAGTAGTTTCATTGAAGTTGGACAGCTTTCAGTTGAAATGCCATAGACACCAAGTTGACTCGGTCTCTTGCTGAATCTGTCAAGATTTGGTTTTTGGTCCTGTGATGATTACTAAATTTTGCATTGCATTTACTCATCTGCCATGTGCAAATTAGATCTACAGTTCTGGACGTCAAATTATCTACTATGCATTGTTTGGGTTGTCTCCAGATTTTGCAACACAAACAAGAAACACAAATTATAATGGGAAGCTAACCAAAGGGAGCTGCTTTGTTATGGTCCCAATTACTAAATGGGAAAACCCTTTTATCGTGTACTTTAGACTGATATTCCTTGCGTCATGTGAGAGAGAATTTTTACTTTCATATGTATGTCTTACCATGTAATTGTTTTTCTTTGGGAATAAGATGGCATTGGGGAGTGGCAGCATTTGTGGTAATTAATCCACATATCAAGGAACACAAGGTGAAAGGAGAATTGAGAGATGCCCCAGTTGAAGTTGCTAGATTGCTAGCATCCCTGCTACGCTTTTGCTAGAAACTGAGGGGGAAATCAAGGCAAGAATTGCTTGGAAGTTGCAAAGCCAGAGGGGTGAGAATACGGCTCAGAGGGAGCAAGCTCCCCCCCTTTTGCTTTGGAATTCCCAGGCCAGGAAAAGAAAAACATTTAGCTTAGGAAATTAATAAAATTTCCTAAGAGGTGCACACATTTTTAATATAGAAAATTCCACTGGTAATCGTAGAGGCTGCCCTAGCTGTTACGTCCACAGCTTCAGCACCATCACAAACAATTATGATTGACTCGATGGCATAAATAGAAAACTTTATATTTGCAGAATGCGATAGTGACCTTTTTGGCCCTTACGATTTTCAGTCAAATGTATGTGTGTCCATTATGTCCATATATGCATGCTTGCGAGAGAGAGAGAGAGAGAGAGAGTGAGTCTGGCTCATTCTCCATCATATTAAACAAAACGACACTAGTTTGCCCTGTTGCCACTTGTATCTTTCATGGGCACTCGTCAATTCTGATGAACTGATGACGAGCCAAGTTCCTTGTCTTTCTTTGTCTATCTTATATGGAGTAATACTTGCCCATGCCATGCCCCTTTGACTTGAGAGGAAACAGAATACCAAATATACTTTTGTTTGGGTTTGTTAATATGTTGTGGGGCATTTTTTTTTTTTTTAGTTTGAAAAAGTAAGGGATGACAATTCATGTTTGCGTATCAGGTTCGGGTCGCATTAAGACATGATTATAAGACTATATAAGTCAACTCTAACATGACACATTTAATTAAACGGATCAAATTCTTTAACCTTAAACCGCCAATTGTTGAATTCACGAGTCATATCAAATTTTGTAAGTCCTATCTTTGAGTTACAAACAAAAATAAAGGCATTGAGAATATGTTGAGATGAGAGAACATGTGGCGATAAAGTAGGAAGTGGAGAGGAAGTAGTACCTTGATCTTGAGCTGCCACCTAAAGATTTTTCCTTCTGCTCTTTCTATGTTGTCACTGCCTCTTTTATCCCCATTGTTTGAAAGGTCATTATGTGACACTGCCTGGGATTCGGTTGAAGCACCCATGGTCAAAGATGTTGCTATGAAAGAGATGGACAAACACAATGAGGCGTCGCTTGTTCCCATGTCATCTTATATATACTTCCATGCGCATGCTTGTGTGAAATGCAGAGTCTACTATAGAGCAACCTAAATGTTCTCGAATAACTATTGTCGCCTTCGATATTGAATGACAGTCTATCTCTGGTTCGTGTCTATGCAAAATCTTTGAAGCATTTAGTAGAAAAGATTGGACTAGGGGCGTTGGGAAACGAAAACAAAGGTGAAGCGGTCAAGAAATATGTCATCCTGTTCTATAACACTCTGTTTTATGGTAAACTACAAAAATGGGATGTTAATTTAGAAGCATTCAGAAGATAACACACTTTTAACAACTAGCTAGACCCGAACCTGGCACTTGCTTCAAAACAAGCTGCTTTGGATTCAATCTAAGGATCAAAGTACTTCGAACTTTAAGTATATGGATGCCAATAGATTGTCATTGGGCAAATACCCTTGTTCGTACTGATCTGGTTGGGTGCTCGCACGGCCATATCGGATGGTCCCAACTCCAAGGCCAAACTTCTTTTTTCTTTTTTTCTTTCTTTCTTTCTTTCTTTTTTTGCTTTTTAATTTTAATTTTTTTTATAAGTAAAGCTCCACATTTGTTTAGGGTTTTTTCTTCTTTTCTTTTCTTTTCTTTTCTTTTCTTTTTTTTCAAAATAACCAAGACGTACTTTATAGAAAACATCATCTCTAGGGGTGGCAATTCGGATTCATTTCATGTTAAGCAATAGGTATATAACTATATGGGTCAACTCAACCCATTTAATTAAACGATTCAAACTTCTCAATCATAAACATATATTATATCAATTACACACATTCACAATTAGATTCATAACAATCAATTAAATAATCTATATTCAATTATCTAATGACCATAACTAACAAATATAACCCAACTTTTTTGCACAATATCCAATCAAAATAATATTACAATCTAATAAAGTTTATCTACATAAACAAACACATAGCAAAAAAAAAAAAAAGATTTCATTCCCACAAATAACATGATAAAGTCTCTACACTAGGCATCAACATTAATTATTAATATAATTGGAAATAGATGGGATTGAATTGTAATTTGAATTTATACAAATTATGCGGGTTAATTCGAGATTAACTCGTTTATTTATTATGTATAATCGAGTCAACCCATTTTGATCCAAATCTTATTACACTAAACTAAAATCCGCTAATTTTCAGATTGTGATGAAATTTGGAAACCTAATCTTCTCAAATGTGAACCCCATCATAATACACTCTTAAAAACTATTCACATTTATGTCACATCAAAATATTCTTATACCTCCAAAACACAATACTTATCTAAAATGATAACAAAAATAGCCTACAAATTTATTGTCACATTCAATGGTGCAAGTTAAATATAATTATATGAGCGTTAAATTGTCCCTTCATGTCTTTTTTTGTAAGTAGAAACTCTACTTCTTCTTTTTTTTAATACTTAAGCTTACTGCTCATCATTTGTTGTCTTGGTTGTAATAACCTTATGGACTAAAATCCTCTCCATTTCAAATAAAATTGATAATATTAATTACATAATCATAATTTAAAGTTAGTGCATCTAACAGTTTACATGATTCTACATTATTTAAATTTTTTAAAAAAAAAAAAAATTTCAACATTGACTTAATATAAACCATTAAATATACAAATTTTTAATCCTAATAATATCTATTTTATTTGAAATTAAGATAATCTATTTCAAATAAACTGGAGATGATTCAAGTCTGCTGAGCAGAGGGTGAAGAGTCGTGCTACGCGTCCGCATACCCTCACAAAGTGAGGGTATGCAGATTTTTTTTTTTCTTTTTGTTTTTTACTCCGCATGCCCTCACTTTTGTGAGGGCATGCGGAAGCGGACGTCTGGCTCTACTCGAGGGTGAAACATTGCAATGGGTTGGGAACTTGGGACCAAAATTGGGCTACTGTCCTCTTG
>FXXK01000178.1:434983-469227 GCA_900184695.1 Betula pendula | reverse complement strand
TTTAGATCAAAAGTATGATGTCATTGATGATGCGAGCCTTAGCCCATTTGTTCTTAAATTAAGCCTCAAAGGCTCTGGGTTGAGCCCGTCGTTTACAGTTTGTCTTGTTTGAAGACGGGCCTGAATTGAAAAGCCTTGAAGAGGATCTTTTTTAGCTTTTAGAAAATTAAGGCCCAGTCTTATTTCTTTTCTCTAAGCAGAAAAGATATACAAAAGATCGAGTTTTAAACTTTAAAGTTTCTAAAATTTTATTAAAAGGAATTTGGCTTTGGTGCTATAAAAAAAATTATGGCATATTTTTTATAATTTTTTTAATAGTTTATATTTAATTTTAAATTTTTCATGAAAAAAAAAAATTAAATTAAATTTGGACCATTAAAAAAACTACAAGTCATCGCTGTAATTTTTTGTTATAACACCTAAGCCAATAGTAAGAACGGTAGAAATTTGTTGAGGTGCTAATAGAAAAATCCTCTAATGTTTACGTTAGCATGGGTAAAATTGCTTAGAGGGTGAGAACTATAAAAATTGTAATACGAATGTATCTAAATTAGGGTATTGTCTTGGCCAAATGTTTTCCGCTGATAATGTGGTGCCAAATATATAATTCCTCTAGTAAAGTACATCCATAGCCAATGTTGCCTGCATATGGGCTACAACCCTGGCTGAATATGGCGTTAAATTCTTTGATTGTTGGTAAGTTGCGGCTGTCATCAAATATCATTAGATTACATGCTTGCTAGCAGGCTAATGACGTTACCAAGTTTCCTATTGAGAATATTGGGACAATTGAGATGAAAACGTGGAGGGCAATTATCTTCCTGGCCACATCTCCATATATTATCTAAGTCAACTGCTATGTTACGCATTAACTCCTATGGCCCGATCGAGACCTATGGTTTAGATATGATTATCTCAAGCAAAACCGTGAGCTATTGAGCTTTTACTTTTAAATTAGACTGCCAAGTAGATATTTAGTATATCATGACTATTCAGTGTACCGAATAGTAATCGACAATTGCACTTTTTTGAATATTTGTGATTTTTCTTAGAATATATGGATTTTTATTTTTCACTTATGTTATATGTGCCCAAAAAAAAAAAAACAATCATGACTAAAATTGCCTTTTCATTAATTGAAAAAGAACACAAGAAAAATAACGATAGAGTATACGTTCATACGCATCATATTTTTGTTTCAATTGTCTTATAATTATTGATTTTTTTTTAAAAAAAAAAAATTAAAAATTAATGGACCTGGTAAGGTTATCAAAGTAAGATTAAAAAGGGATACAAATGTGTAGCATTGCGTATGGCTTAATTTCAATCGAATAGTGATATTATCATATTATGTGCGTATCCTATCCTATGGTCGCATTTCCGAGTTCCGCACCCAGAGTGGATCAGACGCAGTCCGTGTAGTCCTCTCTCTTTCCTCAACCATATTTATACGTCTCTATATATATATTAACCCCGACTGGTAGTCCTCTCATTCGTCACTACCATTTTTCATTTCCAGTCGGTGCTCTTTGCTTTTCCAATGGCTCTCCGACAGCTAGTGAGCAGAAAAAGCCTGGGGCTAGGGTTCGGTCAGCTCCGCGGCCTGCAGACCTTCTCGCTGCCCGATCTCCCGTATGACTACGGAGCGTTGGAGCCGGTGATTAGCGGCGAGATCATGCAGCTCCATCACCAGAAGCATCACCAGGCTTACATTACCAACTACAACAAGGCTCTCGAGCAGCTACAGGACGCCGTGGGCAAGGGCGACTCCCCCGCCGTCGTCAAGTTGCAGAGTGCCATTAAGTTTAATGGCGGAGGTCCATTTCCATCTTTCTCTCTCTCTCTCTCTCGCTTATTTTGTTGACATTCATCTAAGTTAATCTATGTGCGATTGGAAGGTCTTTTCTTTATGATGTTTGGTAGAACAAAATTGGATTTTGGTATAATATGTTTGGTTCATTTTGTACGATTTATTTTGCTAATTTTGATTGATTTAATTCTGTTTCCAAGTTATGGTGTATTTTTGGTGAGATATGTTGGAATTTTCTACTCGATATATTTTTGTTAAAATTGGGTCATCCTTATTAATTGGACTGGTATCAAGAAACTTGGAATTGTTAAGACTTTTATCAGTTTCTGAAAAGCAGTTAACGGGTTTTCATGAGTGGTGAGTAGAATTAGAGATAATAGACAGTTTATAGAGTAAAATTATTGATAATGTAAAATTTTGCATCTCATGAACCTACTTGTTGAATGTTTTTTACACGATTTTGCTGTAACTAACGGCCCAAGTTTTTTCTACGGTATATTTTTGGCTGCATTCTTTTGTTTCTTGGGTCAATTTTTTTAGAAGGGATTTACCTGCATTTGCTACTACATACCCCACTGTGATTCTAGTCATTTTCATATCTTAGATGATCCTCATAGGTAGTCCTTTTTCAGCTTTTAGCCAGGAATTTATATGTAGTCAAAACTTCACAAAAGTAAGCAGTTACTCTATTTTCTCACTCTTTTGTTGGTTTTTATTCTCTATATATTGGAAAAACAATCTTCATCTTTCTTGTTATTTTCTTAATCATCCTTAACTTTGATTTATCTTGCAGGTCATATCAACCACTCGATTTTCTGGAAGAATCTCACTCCTGTTCGTGTAAGTTTATATTCTTTAGCTCTTTTGTCAAGTCTTTTTTTTTTCCTTTCATTATTTCTTCAAGAAACTTCTTTTAACTAGTGCTTTATGAATGTCAGGAAGGGGGTGGTGATCCCCCAAAGGGTTCCCTAGGTTGGGCTATTGACACTGATTTTGGTTCACTGGAAACACTCGTGCAAAAGATCAACTCAGAAGGTGCTGCTTTACAGGGCTCTGGATGGGTGGTAGGTTTTGCAGCTTGTGAAATTCCCAACATCCATTTTGTGTCCCTGGTCATTGGCTGGTTGTTCCAGTCGATACTCATTTTTGCTGGTTTTGTATGGTTCTCTTCACTTATTTCTGCCTTGGCAGTGGCTTGGTCTGGACAAGGAGTCAAAGAAGCTTGTGGTTGAAACCACCGCAAATCAGGTAAATTTTGAAAAGACATCCAAGGGGAAATTCATTTAACAATGCTCATTCCTCTTTCCAATTTCTCTTTGATTGACCCTAAACTTTAGCCATGTTCTTGTTAAATGTTGTAAGTTATACTGCTTTAGAAGTCATGGTCATTTGATGGTATTGATGTCCTCTTTGTGAACCAACATTTTTGTTTCCTCATAATAATTGAAGTATTAGATCTAAGATATTAAGGGCTTTTGAGTTCCACACTTATTCCATTCTTTGCACTGATTACATTGGCTTAAGAATACTTGGCTGTTTAACTTTGTTACTGTGGCGCACGATTGGGAGGTATATGTCTTCGCTTCTTTCTACTCTTTGTTGTACTCCTCTAGTAGGAGTAGGGTAGGAGAAGACAAGCTTTGGTGGGCTCCTTCTCACAAAGGAAAGTTTGATGTTCGTTCTTTCTACAAGGTCCTTGCTTGCAAGGATGCTGTCTTTTTCTCCTGGGAAAGTATTTGGCAGACTAAAGTTCCTTTGAAAGTGGCTTTTTTTGTTTGGTCGGCAGCTCAAGGGAAGATTCTTACTATGGACAATCTTAAAAAGCGACAAGTCATTGTAGTGAATAAATGTTGCTTGTGCAAAAAGAATGGGAAGTCTGTGGACCATCTGCTCATTCATTGTGAGATTGTTCGAGCCTTATGGATTGTCATCTTCAGTCGTTTTAGGTCGTCTTGGGTTATGCCCCTTCGAGTGGTCGACTTACTCGCTTGTTGGTGGACGGGCGGGCGTTCTCGAAATGCTGTTGTTTAGAAGATAGTGTTTTATTGTCTTTTGTGGTGCCAGTAGTGGGAGTGGAACGACAAAAATTTTGAGGATCAAGAAAAGACGTTTAAGGATCTCAAGTCTTTTTTCTTTTTTTTCCTTTTCTCTTGGACAACTGCTTATTTCGCTCATTTAGTGATAAGCTTTAATGACTTTCTTGTTCTTTTCTCTTCCCCTAATCAATTGTGACTCTTGTATACTTTATGTATACAAGGGCTGCGCTTTGCTCTTTTAATGATATTTTTACTTATCAAAAAAAAAAAAACTTTGTTACTGTCGGGTTTTGGGTTTGTTCTTAAAGCTGGTTACCATCGGCATAATTTTTTTATGCTGGATATATGCTGCTATCTTAATCCTCATTTTAGGAGTTTTGAAATAATGAAGAATTCCCTATCGAAAAAAAATGATGTTGAAGATAGTGCTCAACTTTCTTTTGTATGTGGTTTATCTACTCTTTGTAATTATTTCTGTGAAAACATCTCTGATTGTCTTAACATACAGACAAAAACTGCATTACAAATATGTTAAAATACTTTTTATATTCTGATTTTTTTTTTTTTCAGGACCCACTGGTAACTAAAGGACCACATTTAGTTCCATTGCTCGGTATTGATGTTTGGGAGCATGCATACTACTTGCAGGTATTTAGTATTTACTTTAAATAGCTTTTGATAGCTCAAATGTGGTTGCTTGATATTTGAAACTTTCTACTGTTAGTTTTTGTAGAGATTAACTCCATCTTCTTCATGATGGCCAGGATTAGGCAAAAGCACAGGGTTTTATGACGACACTTGATAATCTTTTTCTTGAATTAATATCTTTAGTTATTTCCATCTTGGGCATTAATTTGTTAGAAAAGTAGTTTATAGGATTTGGTTTCGTGAAATCTACTCCAATGATTACTGTGCCTCTAGATATTGAATATTCTTTCCACTGTAGTGGGCGAGTGGATGGGGCTAAGAAGATTAACACAAGGTTGCCTTTTGCAACATAACAGAAATTAATGGGCTCGTTTGTTAACGCTATTTCACGTCAATTTTTTGTTTTTCAATTTGAATTCCATTTTTTAGTGTTCTTTGACTTTCAACACCTAAACACTTAGGTCTGCAGCTCCCCAATGAAAAACACAGCTCCCCACTTTCTTTATTTATTCCCCAAGGCATCAACCTTAACTTAGGTTTATTTTTCTTCCACAAGAAGTTTCGCCAGCGTTGTTAACTTATTCTGGAAAGCTGAGTAAAAAGATTTGTGGCAGGTGAAAGTAAAAGAATGAAAACGTTTGTTAACGTAGGTGCTTTTAGTTTTCTGTTTTTAACACACGAAAATGTGTTAACAAACGAGCCCAATGTCATTGCTTTCATTCTACCTTGAGCTACTTTATCTTGTGGAGGTAAAGGATTTGTGAATGGTGATTGTTTGTTGAAAGATTGCTTCATATTTGTTCTAGCATTTGGTAAAACAATTTTATTTGTTCAAATTGTCGACTGGTGCTTTGTCCGCCAATTATGAATGCAAATTTTACCCTGATTTGCTTCTTTATCTATCATTTGACATTCCTTGTGTTGTCATGTTGCAGTACAAGAATGTCAGACCAGATTATCTAAAGAACATATGGAAAGTTATCAATTGGAAATATGCCAGTGAAGTTTATGATAAAGAATCCGAGTGAAGTGTATGAGAAAGATGGGCTTCGAGAGGAACGGCTTTGTGGTTTGTCTGGCTAGTGGAATAAAATGATATGTCACAACAGTGAGGAGCCCTGTTTTCTGTTGAGGTGTTTGATTACTGGTGTATCCAATGTATGAGAATCGAATTAAATTGAGCTATATACTCTTTGTAGCTTTATGCATATTTGGGAATATGAAAACTTGTCACGTTCCTTTTTAAGGTAATGTTGCTGCATTTGTTTATAATTGCATGAGAGGTGCTACCTCTGTTTGTTGCGCAGCTTTGTTGTGCCCATTTACATCTTGGCTTGTTGGAAATCAAATCTTCCAAGGAAGCATATGCTAGTTTCTTAGAAAAATTGTGGCCTGGCATTGGTTGCGAGATTTGTTTCCTCTCTTATTATTCGCAAGGAGTCTGGCTTGGTTTCAGTGAAAAAAATCACTGGAGATCTTCTTTTGAAAAATAAACGACCAAGATTATTTTCAGTGAAAAAAATAACCAAGTTCTTCCTCAATTTCATTGTCTTGACTGTTTATTTTTTAACAGAATATCTACAGTAATTTTTTTCATTCCCCTTGTTTTTTCTTTTTAAAACAAAATCATAAACGATCTAAAATACAAGAAATAAATGTTATATATCACATTTTTATTCTGTAATTATTTCACAATATTGAATTGGCAGTCCTAATTAATAGTTATATTTATTTTTTATTTTTCACTCAATGATTAATAAAAAGATTAATTAGAAATACCACGTTAGGATTGTGAAATAATTGAAGATAAAAATATAATTTTTAACATTAGTCTATACAAAATATTCACAAAAATACTCAAAACTATTTTTACTTTTACATCATATTATAAAAATTAAAATAAAATAAATACTATTCATATTCTCAAGTGCTTATAGCCCATACTTTTATACATCCTAAGTTAACTTTCAAAATTTTTATCAAAGCAAAAAAAAAAAAAAAAAAAAAGAAAAGCAGTCTAATAAATTACTGTTTTTTTTTCATACATGAAAAGAAGACGTTGGGATTGATAATATCGGTAAAAAAGAAAAACCACTGGTGCGCAATTGCATATATCAGAGAAAGTGAGGGGAAATTAACAATATATCAAAAAAAGGAGGGTTTTCCCGTTTTGATCGCTAGGGCGCGCCGTGGCAGTACCCAATATAAAACGCACACTTTCTTTTGGTAGCCCTAGCCCACCCCATCACTCTCCAGAGCCGGCGACTCCTACGACTCAGATCTTCTCCGTCGCTCTGCTCTCGCAACCATGGTCAGATCGATCTTCATAAACCCTCCAATATTCATCGTTTTCTTCTTCTTCCTGTTTCGCCTAATCTCTCTCTTTGTGGTTTTATTTGTGCAGACTTTTAAGCGCAGGAACGGTGGACGCAACAAGCACGGCCGTGGCCACGTCAAGTTCATCCGCTGCTCCAACTGCGGCAAATGCTGCCCCAAGGTATTTCTCTCAATATCTCTTTCTCTGAATTTGTAAATATTTTGTTATAGATAAATCTGCCTATAAGCATTTTCTGCATATAAAAGTGGGAATTCGTATATGTTTTTGAGTTAAACTATAGATCTTGACCTGTGATTTGGTGTTTGTATGGAAAAAAAGGACAAGGCCATCAAGAGGTTCCTTGTGAGGAACATTGTTGAGCAGGCTGCTGTTAGGGATGTTCAAGAAGCTTGCGTCTATGATCGTAATATACTTTTCCTCACATCCTTTTTCCTTTTCAGTCTCTCTCTGTGGCATTTATGTTACTGAAATGTAATGTTTTTGTGCAGAGTACGTGCTTCCGAAGCTGTATGCGAAGATGCTGTACTGTGTTTCCTGTGCAATTCACTCGCACGTTGTGAGGGTTCGTTCTCGCACTGATAGGAGGAACCGTGCGCCACCACAGCGCTTCATCAGGCGTAGGGTATGCTTTTACATAACTTTTCTCTGCCTTGTGGCTGTTTCGTTTTCTGCCAATGCATCTGCTTGCGTATGGATGATCATATTCATTGTTAATGAGGGATTCTGAAGAAAATTTACATTTTTCAATCGATTTACTTAATGTGTTTTGAGAGATTTGAGTAAGAAATATGCAATCGTGGGCGTAGTATTTATCTTCCTTGTCCTTAATGGTCCAATTTATTAAAAAATTTAGTGAATAAATCAGTCGATGTTAATTCCTTAGGCAAACTACTAAAGTAGCGAACAGAATCTTAAACATGTCCCCTATTGTCAATGTTACAATCCTAAGGGTCAAGGGATTAACCAAATCAAATGGTTAGGCTCTTAAACAATTTGGGCACTGCAGCAAGGGCTCAAGTCATGGAGAAAGTGACATAAAAGCTGGATTAAAATGTCTTGGTATTATGTATGGGTTTAGTATTAAGTCATTAAATACCAATAGGTGAGTATAGTGCAAAAGCTACCATCGATTTAGGATTAGTTAGGGCTGTTAGAGTGGGCTGTCATGAATTTTGGATTCAGAAACATGGGTTAAGAGTTTAATCAAATCTGTATCCAACAATTATAAGTCGGGCTTTTTGATCAATGGTTCCTTATCAGTCAACATGACTTCAGCCTGTTATCTAGCCCATAATCTTCCTTCTCTTTCCTCTATCAAAGTTACTTTGGACTTCTATTGCACACTGAATCCTTATCAGTCAACATAACTTCAGCCTGTTATCTAGCCCATAATCTTCCTTCTCTTTCCTCTATCAAAGTTACTTTGGACTTCTATTGCACACTGAATGATTCGTCATACATTATGTAGCATTTGAAGTTGGAGAACCATAATCTATAACTGTTGTCTTTTTGTGGTTATAAATGCGAGCCCTTTGAATGTGAACTGATTGTTTGTTAGATGATATTGCAATTGTCTGCATTTTTAGTTTGACATGCTTTCCTAAACATCTGGTTCTGTGATTTTTCAGGAAGATCAGCCTAGGCCTGGACAGCCTGGTCAGCCTGGTCAAGCACCTCGTCCTGCTGGGGCCGGGAATCCTGTTCGTGCTTAAGATGCAATCAATTGACGCACCTGGCGTCATTCTCATTTCCTTTATTGGTGTTTGAGTTTCTTGAACTTCTCAGTTGTGTAGGAAGTGTCTTCGGTTTACAATACTGTTATCTTTATGGGTACTTCGATGAGAAAACCTAAAAATCCATAAATTTTGATTTTGAAATATGGTTATTTTATATGGTTCTTTATCAGCTCGACGAAATTATCACCCGCTACTCAAACCTCTTCTTTGTCCACTCCAATGCTCTCGTTGCTTGGTTGACTCTGAAAATAACGCGTGCTCGAGTGCCCTGTTATGTTATAGACCTTGAGAAGAAAGTCTTCTTATTTCCTGTAGTAGTTTTATTGTTCAGCGGCCCAAGGTTGGTACCACATATCTTATGAAGTTGATTTTCTGTCTTAGACAATTGAATAAACAAGCTACAAAGAGTGCTTAATACTCACTTAGCTGTCACCACATAAATTCGTCTTCGGCTTTTGATAGTGGGCTTCATTGGAAACTGGAACTGATAGCCTCGACATGTGCCACATGGTGAGGATCTTTCTAGGTTCAAGTCTAGTTGTATTTTTAGGGCGGAAGGCTTTTATTAGAGCAACTACTCTTCAAGCCAAATTGGTATTGCAAGTTTTAAGTGAGAGACATAAAATGCTACTTAAAACATGTCATCAGATGTGAAAAGCATTATTTTTGCTTTGAATAACCTTTTTTTATTTTTTTAAAAGGGTGGCTGATATGAAAAGTCATTTATAACACGTTACATAATGGATATAAAGAGAAACATTACTCTTATACTACCGGGTTTAGCCTTTTTCATTCATTAGAACTAAGATAATTGAAGTGGTATAATATTTGTCCATTCATCCCCTTTTAATCTAACAACTCTCAAACAAGAGCTCGTATGTAGCATTGCTTGCAATTTGACTCCCCCTTCCATGCGGAATCAACTCTCCTTCCATTGAGCATTGCACTTCCAGCTTCCAAGTGCATGTAAAGACTGGTGTAGATTCTTGGCAATTCTCATGCATTCTGCCATGGGGCAGTTTGTCTTGATCGCGTTGGAAGCAATGTGTGACCTACTAACGGCATACCCCTCCTGCAAGTATAGAAAACATCAAGCGAGTACTGGGTTTAATGCGCCCGCACAAATGCTTGTTGAAGAGAGTAGTGGGGAAATTACCTTATGCAAGGTCTCCATCATGATCCTTAGGGGTGGAGAATTTATTTTCGCACGGCTTGCCACCTGGGACATAATACATATAAGTTGCAGTTGTATGGCACAAACAAGAAGAGAAATCTCTGGATGAAAAGATACCTCATCCAGCTTGATGTACCCAAATGGCAATCTGGGGTCACTTTCATCTATCATCTGGTTCAAAAGTTTCTCAAGATCAGTTCCTGTGCCACTCCCACTGCCCACCCACGCCCATTGCTCTGCCAAATTTAACATTTCTTTGAGGTAGGCAGCATCATGAAGAGGTCCCGCCCAAAGCGGCCCCGACACCACAACCTGGAAAGAACACATATTTGTATGTCAACACTGTAAAGACAGCACAAAAATAATGAGGAACAACATCATACCTTTGAATCACTGCAGGGGCACCTGATACGACCAAGTTTGTCCCATGAAAATGCTTGAGAATTTCCACACTTGTGGCAGTAGCCGATGAAAGTGTAATGCCTGTCATAAACGGTAAAGCAAATGATAATCAGAGGCTAAATCACGAAGTCTTACACACAACGCTATCATATACTGATATACGCACCTGTCATCGACAAGCTTCCCACGATTCAACCGGAACATGACTCGAAAAACAGGTCCATGGTACGAATAGTACGAAAACAGGGGAGTAACACGATACCCCAACACAGAGGCTTCCCTTACAGCCCCACCTATAAGCATTCGCAGACCAACCTCATTCGAATATGGCATTGGACGAACATAAGCTCCATACGCAGCTAAAGAACTGCAAACAACAGAACAAAAACTGATTTATCAAGAGGATCCAATCGCATTGCTACAGAAATGAGAAAAAAAAAAAAAACTCACTGGTGAGGCCGGTGACCACCGGACGAGTACCCATCAGTGGAAGTAGCATAAAGCAACCCGTCCAATTTCAAAGCGTTCATCGCCGACCGCAGAAATGACGAGTCGCTACCGAACGAATCGACGTCAATGAGATCAAAGAAGTCTCTTTGAAGGTAGCACTCCGCCATGGCGCGGTTCGCATCGAAGTGCGTCACCGCCCATCTCCGCTCGTCCCCGAAAGCCCTCGGGACTGCCCGAGACAGATTCTCGGAGATGATACTCCGGTACTCGTCGTTTGCGTCGTTTGCCAATACGAAATCGGCCTCGGCCCCGACAAGGTACCGGAGAGACCGAATCCCGCAACCGCACAATGCGTCGAGGACCCGCAATTGGCCTTTGGATTTCTTGTAGAGCGAGGCGGCGAGCACAGCGAGGTCTCGGCCGGTGGCGCTCTCGTGGCGGAAGAAGGACTCGCCGGTCTGGAATTCAAGACCCCTTTCGGTCCTGTACTCGGATTTGCAATTCTGGTGTGGAAATGGGTTTGGGACGGTAGTGCATCGAGTGTTGGGGTTAGGGTTTTGGGTTTTGGATATTTTGGGGTTGGAGAGAAATGGTGAAGGGGATAGGGTTTTAGGAGTGAGGTTCAACATGGCGGGAAATAGCTGGGTTTGGGTTGGGCTAAGCTTGGCGGGTGTTATTAAATATGGGTTAAATTCAGTGCACTGTGTGGCACACGTGTATGATCAGATCTCAGCTCACGGTTCTCACCCATCATATCTCAGTTAGGGAGGAGGGAAGAGCATAAATGCATAATGTTCTTCCCATCTCCTTTGTTATTTTCTTTTCTTGTCCTCTAGTTTTCTGATCTTTTGTTTGAGTTAATAGACGTTCTACTAAAAATCCACAACCTCCACCCCCACCACCATCCTTCAGTTTTTGTAGTCTTTTCTTCTTCCTTAGTGGTATGATCTACCAAAAACCCACAACCTTTAGCTTTGATATCCTGCGGCAGATCTTTTTCGTCACAGCACTTTTGGCTCTCCTTTGTAGAGCCATTTTGGTCAACCAAAAATTTCAAATCCGAATTTAAACTTTAAAAATTTTCGATTTTAGTGGTTTTCTATCTCATCACCTCATATGGTGTCTCTTCCACCAATGTACAACTACCTCTTAGTCTTTATTGTGGAGCTAAGTTAAAATGGGTTTTGTTTATTGATACTTACACCGTCCATCATAAGTAGCTACAATCAGCTTCGCCAGCAACTTTTCCGATTGCTTGTTTTGCCTTAAAAAATTTCCTCTGAAGTTGTGACTAAATTGCTGTCAATATTAGATTTTCTTTTTAATCTTTGTATTTTGGCTTATGTAATTTTATGTTTTTTATCTTTGCTTTATGTTTTTATCTTGTTTTTACTCATCTCTAAATAAATAAAAACAACTTGATATTTCTGCTGTTGTTAGATGATAATACAATGGTCTTTCAAGATATCTTAAAAGAACTTTGCAGATTTGTGTGCTTTATGGAAGTACAGTTTTTGGTGTTACATTTCTGGAAGAATTCTTGTGAGCTGTCAGAAATGATTGGTCTTCTTGTCCCGAGAGCCACTTAGATTTTTAAACATTGCAGACCCGTCATTCTTAGAGTGATATGCATGCATAAAAGGGTGAGAGCAAGGCATTCAAAATCTGCTACTAAAGATTTGTCGCCGAAATCACCAAAAAAGTGTGACCGCATTGAGATTCCCTCAGAAACAGACTAGGGTGGAAATAGCTGCTGCCTTGATCTTTCAATTGAAGAATTCCCACAGCTTACAGGCATTCGGAAGCCCACACCATCAGAAATGCACCAGTCTGGTCAGCTCATCAATAAATCTCCAAAGGATTCTCATACTTAAATTTTTTTTTTTCTAAGGATTCTCATACTTATACTGATGAGGAAAAGAATATGCTTAGTAATGGCTCCTTTCAAAATACTGGCAAGATATTCGTTCCTCAACCTTATATATACTGTTTATGCTGAAATGTTTATATGTAGCCTTAAATATATTACATCAACGGCAACAGAGAAACTTTGTATTCGAAAGCATTACAATATTGTTCTCAAAAGTTTTGCTCTTTAGGCTTAACAGGATTTAACTTTCATTAGTACGAAAAATAAATTACAGATGCAACTTGAGAAACCTTTTATGTTACCAATAAAAAGCTTATAGACAACGGTAACACAACTTGTTTTTCAAATTTAAGCTCTGCATAAATGATGAAACCTTAAATGGCAGAACATCTTATGAGCTTGAGCCCACTGTTGTATGATGGTTTAAACCACGGAACGAGACACTGTCTGGGGAGTGAAAGTATACATCTTACAGTCATGGGCATCCACTCGAGCACTGTATGATGACACTGCAGCTCCCGCAATATCTTTGTGCTGCAAGCAGTCACGATATTAAGTAAGCATAAAATAATATTGGAAGGTCAAAAAACTCAAACCAATTCAAAAGGAATGTTCTGGGGCAAGTTTTGAGGCATTTTGTACCACCTCAAGGACGATCTCAAACCAGTCCCTGAAGCAAGCATTCAGACCATTATAAAACTGCCTAAATGTCCGTGCAGATCAATTTCCTCACCTGCCACAAATCTCTAATTGAGACACTCGTGCTGGATTCAAGCCCAAGTTTTCCCCATGCAGCTGTGATAGTTGCCGCTTTTGAACAGCGGTTCCAAAGAGCAACAACCAAGCGATGTCCAGATAAAGGACCCGCCCAAACCTGAAAGAATCATAATTAACAAACCGAGTTTCACAATAAATAGTATTATATACAATTAGCCTTGGAAAGTCCAAACAATGCCAACAAACATTTCTACTCTGGTTATTGCTCAGAAAATTCGGTGTGCAAAATACAATTATATTAGGTTAACCTCACATTTTATGCACCTGGGACATTTTATAGTTTATTTTCTCAATAAAGACAACAGAAGCATGTGTACATGCACACAGATATACATGACCCTAGGTTTAATGAAGTTATTTGATCGTGATAACAAAGTAAAAAAATCTTCTTCCATTAAAGCAGAGGGTGGTGAAGTTTTTCCAGATTTCAGTTAGAGAACATTTGGAGTAAAACTACATTTTGCTTGGAAAAGATTCAAAAGTGTGTATATGTTTTCTTTTTTAGAATAACTTCTATAAGGACCTGATTTATGCCCTCCAATAACAATCAGCCAAGTTAGCTTGTAACACCAAAACCCATTAAGACGAAAATACTAGATGATTTCTTCTATTCTCTCCATTCCCCTTCTTCCACCGCCCCGTTCACCCTTCTTCTTCTTTGACAACCATAGCAATAACTATGCTAGTCTCATTCTTCATTGCAAAAGCCGGACTAATAAGCAGTGTTCTTCTGTCTTTTTTAAACCAAGAACTGAAAGGGATTCTCTTTCACCCAAAACACAAACCATTTTCTGCCGACTAGCCCAGCCCCCTTTCTCTCTTCAAGTTACAGCGCGCACACACCTCCACCCTTCAAGCTCCAGTTCAGCCCCTTCACCATGCAACTTGTAGAAACCCCATCCCCTGTGCAGCTGTGCTACCATTCGAATCACAAATAGAGAGAGAGAGAGAGATATCAAAAGAGAAGTAAGAAATTTGTTTTGATTTTTGTTGTATATGAGGAAGGTTGGGTTGAGAGGAGTGGCCGGTGACTCCAGACATTGTTGCGCTGTCCTTAGCGGAAGTGATTGTGTGTGTGTGAGACAGAGAGAGAGAGGGTACCGAGAAGAGAGAAATAAAGGCTAGGTGGAAGGGGAGAGGCCGTGCCGCCCACGGTGGCAATGTGTGAGGAGAGAGAGTTATTGTGTATGGTGAAGAGATATGGGATTGCAGGGAGAAGAAAGAAAAACAAAGGGGAATCGTAGAAGGTAATAAAAATATACATTGCTGAGAATCCCTTTCAGTTCTTGGTTTGAAATAGATTTTTTTCAAAAAAAAAAAACTTCTTAAATCAGTCCGGCTTTTGCAATGAAGAACAAGACTAGCATAGTTATTGCTATGGCTAACAAAGAAGAAGAAGAAGAAGGGGAATAGGGCAGTGGAAGAAGGGGAATGGAGAAAATAGAAGAAATCATCTAGTGTTTTCGTCCTAATGGGTTTTGGTGTTACAAGCTAACTTGGTTGGCTGCTATTAGAGGGCACAAAGAACCTGATTTATGCCAGTTTCCTATAAAAGTTATTATCTTTCTTTTTTAGATTACTAAGTTGCAAAGCGCACCCAGTGGGTTTAAATGTAAGACTGCACCTTCCATTCATTGTTACAAGTGGAAGAGATGTCTTTTGAGCCAAAACTCTTGGCTTTAAAAGCATTCACATGAAGTAACATCATTTAAATATGCTAAAAAGGGGTGCAAAAGGGGAAAACCTGAAGGCAACCATCTGTTCCTGAAACATAAACTTTCCTTCCCTGAACCCCAAGTGTGTCTGCAAAATGAAAATTCTTGCTCGGTTAGATTTGATACAATGATTTGAAAAGATCATGCCATGCAAAGAACATAGATGCAGTATACTTAGAACTGTTAAAGAAGGCAGAGAGAAAGAGAGTTTGTTTCACCTTGGTTTATGGCAATGACCTCCTTATTGGTTAGAAGCTCAACAGTTTCTGCAGTCATGTTTCTTACATCACAACCGACCAAAAGAGGGGCCTGCACATTTGACCTCATGAGTTTTGTGTTTGTGAAAGGCTAAAAGAGAAATGCTATTTCTCCATCTCCCATCCATCTCCATTCATTTTTTAAAAGACCAACCATAGGATCTATAGGACCCACATGATCCAATGGTTGGTTTGAAAAAAAAGATGGATGGGAGATGGATAAGAAATGAAGAAATAGCATGTCTCAATGCTAAAAAGGTCAAATTAATGTAGTGTAAAATAGTTAAAAGTTCAGATGGAGCATATATGTCCTATGCTATCCCAAATGAAGGTTCACTCACAAAGAGTAGAAAAAGAATACCCATAACAGCAGAATTTTTAGCCATACTAGTTAACATTATAGGATACTAACAATTCAAAATTCGGGATGGGAAGAAGGGTGGCATATTGATGTCTGAATATCATAGTACTTTCTATGAACTATTAAAATAAGATTGTTTACTGTGAACTAAACACACACATGCACATGAAAAAGAAAGCCATATTTTAAGTAGACACTGTTAGAGCATCCAATCCCAAAGCTTAAGAAATTAGGTGGAGAGGCCAAACTAGTGCATAAACCCATATGAAAGCCCACATCTAACCAATGTGGGACTCTCCAACACCCTCCCTCACATCTAACCTTCACTTAATATGCAAATGGGATTGGCACGTGGACCAACAAACAAACAAACTGCGCTCTAACACCATGTTAGAGCACTCAATCCAAAAACTTAAGCTATCAAGTGGACAAGCCCAACCAGTGCATAAACCCATACAAAAGTCCACATATAACTAAAATAAGATTCTCTAACACCACAAAGCCAAACCAAGAAGAAAGTAGAAAAAAATTGAAAGAAACCTTCATCAAAGCCCAGATGCTAAAATGAGCCCGGTACTCTTGGTATGTCATGCCTCCATTGCCAACTTCCAACATATCTGGATCTGCCCATACATGAAAAATATGGAGAATAAGAAAACTAGTTCACAGTTGGAGTTGATTGCTGCATTTTTATAGACTATTTTTTTTTTGGGAAAAATATAAAAAAGTCCCCCGAAATGACAAGTGGTATATGTTAACCCCACAAACTACCAATATGGTATAAAAAAACCCCTTTTCAAAAATTTTTCTTAAAATACCCTTAGTTTTTTAATAAAAAATAATAAATGAACTTTTTTTTCTTTTTTATTTTTATTAAAAAAAGAATTTAAAGTGACCGATCCACTTTAAACACCAAAAAAAAAAAATGGCATGGGGTGGCCGATCTACCACATAGGGGTGGTTTGCGAGCCACTCCCAAACTGTTTGGGGGTGGCTCGTGGCCGCCCCCAAATTGGTTGGGGTGGCGGCGACCAATTTGGGGGTGCCTCACGAGTCACCTCAAGCCATGAGGGGTGGAGCGAGCCACCCCCAAATTGGTTGGGGGTGGCGGCGGGGCTTGGGGGTGGTCGATCCACCCCAAATAAAAATAAAATAAAATAAAAAGTTAAAGTTTATTAATTTTTATTAAAAAACTAAAGGTATTTTAGGAAAAAAATTTAAAAAAGGGTTTTTTTTATACCATATTGGTAGTTTGTGGGGTCGACTTATACTATTTGTCATTTTGGGAGACTCATTTCAATTAGGCTATCAGTATAGGAAGATTTTTTTATATTTTCCCCTTTGTTTTTCAAAGATCAAATTTTTACCATTCCATCCACCAGGACCCGCATAGGCTGCCCATTTGTCATTCAGATCAGCAATAGTAGTCATGCTTAACAACAAAGAAACAAACACTCAAATCAGTGTGACAACCAAAGTCCTAAGTGGAAAATCTACATTTTTGCCCCTGGTGTATTGCACTTTGAACTATGGCATGGCACAGGCAGCATTCACTCATTATAATTTATAACCCACTGAAGAGCTAGAGTCCAGAATCTCAACCTTGCCCATGAATCATTGATGTCATCAGTAGTACGCCAGCTGTTTCCAACCTTGTCTGCCCACAAGGCTGGGTCATCCTCCCCCCTGTAAAGCCATAACATAAGGTCAAAAATTGCAGTCAAGTTACATTTATACTAATCTGGGTATCTAAGCAAAGAAATCAATAAACTGCATTACCATTCGCATACTGAATAGAAAACTGTGCGTCCAGTTGCATTTAGAGCATCACGCATTGGTGGGTATCTGGAAATTATTGAACCATATCAAGTCAATGGAAAGCTACTTGATAATGATTATTTGACAACTTAAATAAGACTAAGAAAGGTTATACCTTTTTTTTGGATCGACACCCAGATTGAAGCAGTTGTCATATTTTAAATAATCTACACCCTGTTAAGACAAACATAAACAAGGAAAAATTAGCTAGAAGTAATGACCGAGTTAAAAAGGCCATGACTGTACTCTTAACAGAACTCCACATCTGAATTCAAGCATCCAAATTTCTGATTTCAAATATATTACCAAAATTGTTTACTCACTTGGAAAGGGAAAAGTGAATTGGATTTGTTTTCAAGTGACACTTGAAGCATTCCCATATTTCATTTTTGTTCTAACATCTATCAAGATAATCAAATTTTATAGTATGCACCAGATCATGTGATATTTAAGAATTGAATCATTTGGAGGTTGAGTTGATGAATAATTTTTAGATATAGCTCCTATTTTCACTGAGGAAACTCCATTCTCAAGAGATGGACTTGACTCTAAATATGCCATATGAAGAAACTAAAAACATAGAGAGGCAATGTAATAACCCAAGGAGTAGTTCAATCGGCTGGAGACCACGCCTCATGAAGCAAAGGTCACTAATTCGAATCTCCCATTTCCCCTCCCTTGTGGCCAAACATATTAATTATTAAAAAAAATGAAAGGCAATGAAAAGCAGTTCCAAACACCATCCAACTCAATGAAGAATATTTGATATAGTTTATGCACTATGAGATGCAATTAGGTCAGGGATAGCAGAAACTAACCCAAGAAGCAAACAGTTCTGCATCATCATTTTCATGAAAAATCGAGCCTGGTCGAACTTGACATGTAAAAACCCTATGAGATGCAATTAGGTCAGTTAGATGAGTGAGAAGGAGATAGAAGAAGCAGTTTAGGACATTTGACACAGGAATGAATAATCATTTTAAAAAAATAAATAACTTATAAGCTTCTGGACTGCAGTAAGAAAGTTGACCTACCCAGCATCAGAATAAATTCCAAGCTTGAGGCCCTTCGCGTGTACATAATCAGCAAGAGCTTTAATTCCAGATGGAAAAGTTTTTGGATCTGGGACCAATTGATCCTGCAGAATTAAGAAAGGCACAATAGGAAATTGAAAATCTTAGTGCAGCTTCACATTATTTACTAGTGTATGCTAATAAAAGGTTTCTTCATACAGAAAATGAATGTGTGCAAACAATTTGCTCCACAGTTAAACCCTAGAAAGCTATATAACTAGAGTGCAAGAGAGATGAAAGTACGGTTATTAGAATAAGACACAATTTTGATCTGTCCCACTTAAAATAGGTAACTCAAATCAATTGAAAATTAAGAAAAGTAACCTTAGAACTAATATAGACTAAAGAACACCACTTATGAAATATATGGCATTCCCTAGAGGCTGCGTTATAGAGTATAAGGTTAGTAAGAGGTATGACTAGGTGAAAGTTATAGGATTCAATTGACCTCTGAGTTCCGCTTTCGGGAAGACCAACAATCATCTGCAGTCCACGAAAAATAAATTAAGTCCACAATAGACAATAAGTGAAGTTAAACCACATACTTGAGGCATGCCATAGCAATACCTATATTGAGATACACATAACCTAGCTCAGCCAAACCAGTTGAAATAAGTGCATCAGCTGCCAAAGACAAAAACAGAAATTAGTACTTTTTATGGAGTCTCATCAATATATTCATCTATTTTTCAAAATATGTCAATTGCTTTTATTTGATAAGTAAACGAAATATCATTAAAAGCGCAAAAACACAATCCAAGTATATAGAAAGTGTAAAAGACAAAACACCTAGTTAGAAAGAAAACAAGCCAAGAAAATCATGAAAACTAAGTATATTAAAATCTAGAGCAGTTGTCTAATGATACAGAGTTTTGAAATAGAAACACTTAAATTCCACCATAGTTCTCTCACTGTCTTTAAAACTTCAATCATTTTTTCCCTTGAAAGACACCCCAAAAGGCAAGATGACACAATCTTCCAAACAGCTGCGCTCTAAGGACTGCCTCCCAACCCTCTCCAGCATACAAAAAGGTCTATTACTCTCTTAAGCATAACTCAAGCTAACCCAACCCAACTAAAAATAACACTCCACAAGGCATTGACGATTTCACAATAAGAAGGAGATGATCTACTAACGCCCCACTCCTCTTACTCATACAACACCAATCAAACACAATAACATGTCGTTTTCTATGGTTATCCATGGTGAGAATCTTCCCTAGGGTGGTTGTCCAAGCAAAAAACAATGCTCTCAAGAGAACGTTATTCTGCCAAAGACTCTTTCAAGGGAAAGGGGTGTTGTCATGGGGTACAAGGACGTTCTAGAAGGCGTCAAACTTCCCACTCTTGGAGGAAGTCCAACATAGCTTGTCTTCATCTCCCTGTCTCAATTTAAAGGAGTACAACATATTGAAAAAGAAGTAAAGACATCCACCTCCAAATCATGAGCATCTTTGATAAAGCTTATATTCTATTGATAGGAATCATTGGATAACTCCAAATAATCTACAACAGAAGCATCCTCCATACAAGCAATACTAGACAAATCTAGGAGAATATCCTTAAGGACCTGATGCCCATACCATTTGTCAACTCATGATCTAATTTCGGAGCCATCTCCCAACTAAAATTTGGTACGACTAAAAAACTCCCTATAGCCCCTCTTGATATATTTCCACAAACTCACCCCATACGACTCATGAACCTCATTGGAACACCACCCGCCCCACAATCAGCCATTTTTAGCATCCACTACAACTCTCCACAAGGCTTCTCTTTCATGCACATAACACCATATGTCAATTGCTAATAGTCATGTTTCAATTCAATTGACATCCCAAAACGAGAGAAAAAGGAAGAGGTTCTATCCATTTCCATTTTATTAAAAACCATAAAAATAAAAGATCAAAGAGTAGTTGCAGATGCTTCTAAAGATGGTCTTGCGGATGCAGGCATCAATTCGTCTAGAGTGCGTATTTACAAGTTGACATAACAAGGTATGCAGCAGTTTGAATGCATGCTAAGCCTGTTAGGAATTCTTGATTGATTAGCAGGCAGAACTCTGCCAAAATTTTACAGTCTTCATTCCTCATTCATCCCAAATTTCAAATCCTCAGGACCTCGAATAAGAAACACACCTCTAATTATTCACAGTTAAGAAGACAATAATGCCACATATGTAAGTAAAGTATGTAAAAACATAAATGGACTTAGCATATACCAACAGAGGCAAGTGAACTATGATAGCAAGAATAATACACCTGTTTCCTTGATGACTGTCTCATTGATATTGCAGGCAAAGAAATTCCAGCTATTCCATCTGTCCACAAATGTTAAAAAATAAATTTTTCATTAGCCCTCACTATGCATTACAATCAATTTTGAATTTCTCCTAAAGATTTTCCTTTTCCAAAAAAATAACACGCGGAATCAGCAACAGTGCCGCATAAACTATATCAAATTCTGAACCATATGCAAGAACCAACACTTTAACCACCTCAATTTAGGATCCTAGACATACCCACCTCCTAAAACTTTCAACAAAAAAAAAAAAGAATTAGATAAACATATAAATAAAATACACAAACTTTACAATCCCCCTGCCAAAAAATAATGGAGCTCACTTCTTTTTCTCATAAAGCCCGTTTTCTCTCTGTGAAATTCCCACTGATATTAAGAAAGAAAGACAAAAAAAAAAAAAAGAGAGAGATTTTTCTAACGAAAAAATAAAATTCAGATGACCCAAATAGCATAAAATGAAGAAAGATATGCTAAAACGAGAGAGAGTGAGAGAGACGAAAAGAGACAAACCCCATCTGAGGCGTCTCAGCCATGCCGTTGCTGAGTTGGAGAATACCATACTTAGAAGTATCATAAATCGCACTAAACGTCGATCGAAATCCGGATTTCTCGTAGCTCTGCAATAGAGGCACTACTCTCCCTTCGATCGCCACCGCAGATACCAGCCACCATAGCCACACAACTGCAGAGCAAACAGAGACAACGCTGCTCTTCCTCTTCTCAGCCATCAGTGAGTGAATGCTACGTTTCTTCCACAACGTTAGGAAATGTAAAAAAACCAAAGTTTCAGCGGACTATTTTGTTATCGTACTTCAGATAATGTAGATGAAGCCAATTTCATTTGGCCTTTTTCTGTTCCTTTATGCATGTGACAAGTCAGCAACCTACTTTGCTTGAGCGGACGTCTAATTTTATCCTCCTTGCTTTGGCCTTACTTGTCGGATCCAAATTACATATTTTTTTATTATTATTTTTCCAGAAAATTTGAAAAGAGAAACTCAGAAGGTGGGGGTGAGGAACAAAAGTCTAATATGTCTTATCACTTATGGATTCATAAAAATTATGTGAATAGCAACTAGAAATGATCCATATCGGAAATAGTTCCGCTGATGGAAAAAAATAATATTATTATTTCATTTGAGAATTCTTATTCTTTTGTCATAATTTAGTGACGGATTGTATTTTTTTTTTAATTTATTTTTTATTTTTTTAATACATCCAAAACAGAGAGGACAAATCAAAAACCAGAAAAGATTAAGCTAGGGGATCATTTTCACTACAAATTGGGATAAAACAAATGGGCAAAAAATTAGTAAAAATGCAGCTTGACGGATTGTATCATTGATTATTGAGAAAGTACACATTTTTTCCCGAAGTATATGCAATTTACGATGTACTACCAAATTACTCGTAAATTATAATGTACCTCTTTTGTTCTAAAAAAGACAAAAATATTTTTAAAAATTCACAAAAAGATAAATGCCCTTATCAATTCCAATAAAAAAAAAAAAAAAAAAAAAAAAACATGGCCATGGGTGGGTGGCCAATGCCGTGGGTTACCATTTTTTTTTTAATGTTTTTATGATTATTTTTTGTATTTTTTCTAAATTTTTATGAGGGTATTGACTATACGTACAGACAGCTGTTAACTGCAACTAATCATTAACCGCTATCCACTATTTGTATATGCAGATGTAGATAATAGTTTTATTAACTACAAATTCACAAAAAAAATTATGTCATTTCGGACCTTTGGATTTTATATAAAGCATTAGGGCTTAAAAAAACTATAAAATAGGTCATAAACACTAAAAACAAGCCAAAAATATTTTCAAAATCATTTAAAAAAGCCATAATAAAGACCCAACGAATGCTCAAAAGATTAAAATAAGTCAATTACTTGATATGCGAATATTAATTAATAACCGTATTCAATAACTGTAATAACTTCAATAACTGTCTGAATAGTGGTTAGTAATCGCATAATGCGAATACGAATACCTAATAGTGATAACCGTATAATGCGGATGGTGTTAAATGATGTGATATTATATACATCATTAATTGTTGTGAAATTTAATCTGAACTATGAAATTGTTCATTTTCATTTTAAGTGAAATTGGGAGGGCTAAAGTTGTGTGGCAATTTTCTAATAGCAATACCACGTGCCCATGCCAATTTGTAACGAGAATATAAATTATTTATAAATTAGTCTAACAAAGTGACATGTGCACTTTAGGATGTGAATATCATCTGCTTCTTATATGCTTTTTTAATAGTATTAATAATAAAATACATGTTTCTTACATTTTTTAAGAACACGTATCATTTTATTAAACTAATTTATAGCTAATTTTTGTCCAGTCTATGATCAATTAGCTAGTTACTTAGATTATAGTGTTAGAAACTAATGCAAATTTGCAAGAAACTTGAAAAGGTCTGTCTATGATCAATTTCCTTCAAATTTTATTTAACTTAATTTATAAAATTGTTATGTGTTTTTTAATATGTAAAAAAAATATAATTTTTTAATTAGCATGTAACAATTACATATTTTTTAAATATAAGTATTAAAAATATATATCACCCGCACTCAAAAAAAAAAATTGTAACAATTTTATAGAATAATTTAGAGAATATTTCTTTCTATAATTATATACCTTCACGGCAAGCAATTAAAGTTTAAAAAGGTCGTAAGAGATAACGTAAGAAACACGCTTACACATTTGCTCAATCCACCTTTTGTACACTTCTATTTGCCCTCTTTAATTTAATAATTTATATACAATTCAAAAGGGTTTCAATCATTAAGCCAATGACTATCAAACACGAGTAGATTTTGAAGATAAACTTTGCTTAAAATAAACAGCAAATAAGTCAAGAGTATTGTGAGTGATACTACTAATTTTTTATTTTATTTTTCGTTTTAGTGGGACTCAAGTGTCAAATTAAAGACTAAAGTTACCAGCTTTAGCTGGTTGAGTAATCACGCTGCCTCACTTTCAAAGTGTGTGTTGGACTCTCATCAAAGAAGAATTGTATGGAGGGTGTTCAAAATTTAATAGTAATTTATTATGTTTAGAGGAATATAAAAATAATATTTAGTATTATTCTAAATTTAATGGTATCGTTATAAGGAATGAATTTCTATTAATTTACTGTCTGAATTACTAGCAACTCGAATAATAAATATTAAAAAAATTTATGAGATCTATTTGTCCAAATATGTGGAAGAGTTGTTCGATACTTGTTCTGACAAATAAGTTTCATGAAAGCTACCTCTTATTAATTATTTAAATTATTAGAAATCTAAACAATAAAATTACTAAGAACCTATATTCTAGTCACAAATGCATAAAAAGAGGGAGGGGCGGTGGCCTAGAGCCTAATATGAAGTTGCTTCCTTTTGAAAAACTCTTTGACAAAAGCAGATATATCATATATGGATATTGAATGTAATTATGTAAGGGTGCAAATACACCTGTTTAAATAATCCATAAGGTAATGCTGCTGTGAAAGAAAGGCTCTGCAGATTAGTAGTAGCTAATAGACAGAGGCTTTTGTTGAGGCCCTTTCAGCAAACAATTTAAAACATTTTTCAAATGTAGATTCCATAAGAAAGAAAAACTGAATCAATTGATTTAGCGTTTGATTAACTTTTCAGCGGGAGAGATTAGTCAGATGTTTAGGTGAGGTCTTATTATTAACTTTTCAAAGTATTGCCCTTTCATTTGATAATGACACGGGGTGGCCGACTAAAGTCAATTCAAAGAATGTTTTGACCAAGGGAGGCGACAATCCCCTCTTCCAATGCGAAAGCAGATCACAAAACGAAAAAAGAAAAATTAAATACCAAAAAATAATTCAATATACCCATATATTGACTCCAGGAGCCTCGGATCCTAGCTTCTCCTCGATTATTGGCTTAATTAATCAAAGCAGCTGGGTGATGTTGACCCAATTAGAGGGAAAAAAAATGTTCAAAGAATTTGACATTGAGGTATGTACCAGTCTTTTGAATCTTGATAGTCATATTAGACTATAGCATACAACAAAAGGCAGAGTATTCAAATAAAGAGTCGACTAAAAGACCCATATTTGAATTAAAAAAAAAAGAAAAAAGTCGACTAAAAGATGCTATAATTGAAGAAAATTTAATCACGTCTTTTCCGGGGTGGAACGGTGAAGTGTGAACAAGAATATTGGAGAAGGTATGTAAAAAGTTTTCTTAGGATAGAATAATTTCTTTCAAATTAATAAATTAAATTGATATTTATTCCATGTGATTCTCACACGGCTCTAATATAGTCTAATATGAGAGGCTTATAGCCCTCGGATTATTCTTATATAAAGGCTTAGATTCTTGCCACTTGAGAGGCTTATAGCCCTCGGATTATTCTTTATATAAAGGCTACTTAGTTGACTTTGGATAATTACTTGTTGTATCACCGGTCGTTAATTAATTTTTTGTACAAAAATAGACATCGCTATTTCATTAAACTGAAATGGCACATTTCACCAAATTGGATCTAAATTCCCAAGTAAAACCGACACATTTTGCCACATGACATATACCATTCAGAAAAAAAAAAAAAAAAAAAAAAAAAAGAAGAACTAATTTAGCAGATTGTGGTAGACATTTAATCACAACGGGCTAAACGATATTCTATTAATGAAATAATGGAGAACATATCCCGTCTATAACCTTCTTTTTTTCTAGTAACCTTGTATAACGTATGTAGTAAGTATTTACTGTCTACACATACAAAAAAATTATAACTGTGAAGAAGGAATAAAAAGAATAATTTAAAGAAAAAAAAAGAACAAATATAACAAATAGCAAAACATAGTCCCAATGATTTATTGAGCTCTGCATGCACATCTAGTTTTGGACGCTGTGTGTCTTTTTGCTCGGCCCAGATGTCGGCGTCGACCCCTTGGGAAGCCTAGTCAGAAGCAGTGGCCCATATTTCCCGGCAAGTCTCGGAGCTGCGGGGAAGCCCGCCGATCTGGGGTTGCTGGATTCTTCCATTTCACACGGTAAAACACGGTCGGAGCCTTTTTCCAGTGGATAAACCGCCACAACAACAGCGTTGTCTACAGGAAGCGCAAGATACAGAGCTGGTTTGTCGGCTGCAAGGTTCTGCGGCACATTCAAGAGCCTAGCCGATGAAGAGGACGGAAAGAATATGAAAAGACATGTGAACAATAGAATTGGTGCAAGAGGGTGAGGTTTTGCCATCAGAGATCTGAGATGAACGGTGGGTACGCTTGCTTTGATGATTTTGGAGGGTGAGGATGAAAGGAACTTTTTGTGTTTGTGTTTGTTGGTCAGGGTTTTGGCCTTTGGGAAATGGGAAATGGGGTTTTATAGAACAAAAGGGTTGACAAGGTCAGAGGGCCATGGCCGATGTGTTATATATGCTTGAATCACACGCTCCGGTGACTACTCGGAAGTTTGATCCACACGGCTGACTTGTTTGACAAGTTCACGAGATAGGACCAGACTGGGAACTTTATTTTAACAGCTGCTAATGAAAAAAGAATAATCCCTTTGAGTTTGACTTTTTCTAAAATATATATATATATAAAATGGAAAGCTTTGATGAAAAAATAAACGGTGGAGATGAAATGATTAAGAAAGAAATCTATTTATTTTTTCACTACTAGCAATTTTTACTGTATTTTGTTATTAAAAAAATAGTAATTTTTCACTAAAATGGATGTCAAACTCTCGTTAACTTTTTATTCAACTTAGACTAAAGCTCGGTTTATTTAAATGTAAAATGCTTTTTTTGTGGTTGAAAATATTTTCAGCGAAAATGGTTTCTTTTAAAAAAACAATTTTCGGTGATAAACTCGTATAGAAAATTAGCGACTTCAATAGAGACTTGTGGCACCATCGAAGAATAAACTATGAAGAAGTGCCTGCAAGAAAAATAAGCTCAAACTCAACTTATCCATTTTTCTCTCTCTTTTGAACCCATCTAAAATAGTTCACTCTTTTTTTTAAAAAAAAAAAAAGATAAAACATTTTACAGGGTTTAAATAAGGTATTTATAATCAATTGAAAATGTTTTCACTTTGACTACAATTTTTAACTGTAACAAATACAAACAAAAATATATATATATATTTTATATCGAAACAAACGAAGTTTAAAAACTATAATGTAAAATATATAGTAGGAATGAGATTTGTCTTATTTTGGATGAATATGAGATTCAAATGAGAATTTTGATATTAAGGCGGTTAATTTTTTTACATAATCTGTAAATTTGACATAAACTTAATAAATTAAGATTAATGCATTTAACTTGTTTAATTAATTGTCTAGATTAAATTACCGTATATAATCTTATATTCATTTATCTATACAATCCGAAATCAAATTATCACCGCTAGATATAACCTCCAAGAGATTTAATCCAACTTTAAATAATCAAGTTTAGCCATTGGTTTTAAATTGAATGGGAGTCTTCTCAGTCTTGTACCGCGTGGCGTGGGCATTCAGCGTTAAGCGTAGACCGACCGTGGGGATGGCCAGATACGATGAACATCGAACAGTTTGAACAACACGTCAGGGTTTGACCATGGAACCCAGCTCCGTCCTTCAACGTTACGCGTTGTTCAGAAATGCTGAGCCAAGACTTCTTTCACACGTTTCAACTCTTCCTCTTGTTATTCTATTTCCATTTTTCTTTTTTTCTCATTTTCCATAACCCACCTTCCCACAATTCTTTCTTTTGCTTCATTGTATTGAATCTTCAAATAATACTTAATTAGACTTGACCAAAGGAAAAAGTCGAACCAATTAAAAAAAGTATTGACCTTTTTAAAATTAAAATAGCAGATTTCTAAGAAGGAAAAATAAAATGAAAATATTAACCTCACCGTCCAAAGCGTCAATATTAAATACCTTTGGATCCGACACGGCCACACGGCTTTAGCCGTGTTGATGTCAGAGTCAGAGAGCTTCTTATTTTCCAAGAAAGTGATAAATTATAATAATAATAAAATGCACTGGAACGTGTAAATGTTTGTTAACTTGTTTTTGGTGATAATTTTTATTTTATTGTTTTGCAAATGAGCTTTGATTTGATGAAAACATTTTCATTCATTTGGCGTGCTCCATTTATTATTAGTGTTTTTGTTTGTTTGCCATTTTTAATTAAGAGCGAATGTAACGTGCTAACTTAGGAGAGATGTACGCTATAATAGGAAGAAAAAAAAATTTCAATGAGATTATATATTTTGAATTGTTTGTTAATGCATTTGCTATAAATATAAAAAAAAAAAAAAAAAAAAAAAAAAAAACAAAAAGGAAAACTACACTTATCTCATGAAGTTTACGTACTTTTGCAATCATACTTTTAAAGTTTAAAAATTTACAATGTCAATATTCTATGTTTTATCAAAGATTTTGCTTAACAGCTTTTTCATTAAGTTGTTGGCTAAGGCTTTATCAAAATTGACAAATTGTTCCTCAACAGCTTTAATAAATTCTTTAACCTTGGTGAATTCTGGGATTGAACCTCGAATGCCTTTAATGACGTGAGATCTCATAAACATAAGACTTAAGCGATTAGATCGCTCCCATCGTTTATGTTTAACAATCTCTGTTGGCATACTTTTGTCCGTGAGGGCGTATGGTTCGTTCTCATGGAGCGCCAAGTCTAGTTCCATGCACCCTAATGTAAAGCAAATTTTATTTCCATTCAGAAAAATTATTACCATTTAGCATTGGAACTGTTTTAATCATAGCGGAAAAAATAACTGCAATTATCAAGAAAAATAAAAATTACTTTATTGCTATGAAATAACTTTATTTAAATTAACCAATGTCAATTTAATAATAAATTTCAACCTACATGTGGGCAAAAGTTACATCACACATGAAATTTACCTCTTATTAACAAGACTAATAAATTTAAACATTAATAAATAAAATTCTCCATACCTATGGGCAAACGAGAAAAATTTTATTTTTAATGTTAAATTTACTATCTTATTCTAATTAAGTCATAAAAATAGAAACGTCTATGTGGGAATTAACAATTAAATTTATGAATTAATTACAATACGATGTTAATTTTCCTTATGAAATTCGTGTATATTTTCTTGATGCAATTATCATTTATAAAATCAGGACGTTGTGGCTCTCCTAAAATTATTATGATAATTACTACTTAATTAACATCTAATAATTGTATTGATGCCTAAATAAGGTTCTCAGGAATAAAACAAATCAATACGAATGTGAAGTAAACAGTATTTTCCAAAGTACAACCAGGTAAGTTTCCAGGAAAGTGAGGTGGGTCCCAATGGACACACTTAAATACCAAAACTTTCCTAGACAGAACTTTTCTAAGCATTGAATATTTGGATAGTACTATAAACTTCACTAACATTTGTGGTTTAATTGATTATTCTTAGGTCCAGACATCAAATAATTTATATTTAAATAATATAAATCACAAGATATATTCATAAGTTAATGTAATTGAATAATTAAATACCTTACAGCATAAAAATAAGAGGAATAAAACTATATCACATAAGTATAAAAGAAGCATAACATAATGGTTTTGGGTTGCCTTTATAAACTTTGGAGAACTCAAGTTCAAAACCCACATGCACCCAAAAATCTTTTTTTTTTTTTGGAATCAGATGGGCTATTGTACGGGCGGGTCAACCCATTTTATTGGTCGGTTTCTGCATTGGGCTGGACCAATTTGGCCAGCCCACTCAATGACTTTTTCTTTTTAAAATACTGAATTGGGCATGGGCTTAAAAATAAACCCATATCCAAAAGCCTAAGCTTGACCCGGTTCCTTATGGGTTTGAAAACCCTACCCAGAATTGCCCAACTCGTGACCCGTTAATCCTTATGCCTTGCGCCGCCTCCCTCATGCAATGGCCACAAGGGCCGCCGCTCAGCGACTAGCCGGATCCTTATGCAGCGGCCACTGAAGTCGCTGCCCAGCTCTGTCACGGCGACCCAGTGGGTTGCCGTTTTCCTAAAATTCCCAGTGATCCGTGAAGATACTGTCATTGTGAAGGGCCGCCAGTCACAGTGGCAGGGATGGCCTCTCCCTACGCGGCAGATGGCCCGTGAAGGGCTGTCGCTGCTATTACTGGCAGCCCGTAAGGGCCGCTGGTCACACAACGGGGAGAGGCCAGTGACCTCTCCTTCCATCAGCTGGTGGCCTTTGGAGGGCTGCCGCTACTGTCATTGGTGGCCTTTTCAGGCCGTCGGTCACAGTAACAGTGCCTCTCCTCCTTACGCGGCAATGATGCCGCTTCTTATGGCTTCACTGTGAATTTGTTCCTCCTTGGCTGGTTTTGGTTTGCACGATCTGTTTGTTTTCTCCGAGAAGTGTTACCAGTTGCATATAAACAAACAGTGTAAAACCAATGCAATTTACTATAAAATGCATAAACAGGAAATTAGAAGAAAATTACTCAGTTAAACCGAGAATGAGTAACAAACGTAAAACTAAGCAAAATAGCACAAAGGCTGGCTCTGATACCACATGTTAGATACTTTATATAATCGAATGCTAAATATACATAGCAGCGGAAACTTAGATTATAAATACCTCCGGCCATTTTTGCTCAAGCTTAGAAAAAATTTCAATACAGTAGATGAATAGCCTTAAGCAATTTAAAATAATTTTATCTGAGAAAAATTTTCTGATCTATGCCTACCAGTCCCAGTAGATGGAGTACACATGCTATATTTATAGGTAGATCAGGGACCCCTCTCATCATTTGTTAGCTGATATTTCTCTTTCCATCAAGGAAAAAGATCAAGCAGTTGATCCCCATGATCACTGTAGTTGGAATACTTCAGAGAACATGGTGTGTCCTCAGGGACAAAATTGTAATTTCTTACATTTTGGTCCCATTTAAGAATGGATGAGTTTAAGACTGTCGCTTGGACATTTGATCCTCTAAAATACTTTAATCATGACGTCCGTTAGATGGCGATCCCTATTATTTCTCACATGGCAAGGTAATTAGATAATAACTTGGAGATTAGTGGCTGCTTTTGATATGCAGTAAAACTTTTTATATTGGCGCGGTCAATAACCGAAAGTGCATGAGATTGATTTATTTCATATTATGTAAGTCCTTCTTAGGAGGTGAAGAAGAAAGAGAACCAACACGTTTTAAGAGACAAACGAGCATGGCGACCCCACTCAACCCTTTACTATTATCCTTCTATGTTTGCCTAATCTTATCCACCAAGGCACAAATTTCCCATGTATAGGAATATTTGCTCCAACTTTTGTCTCCGAGAGGTACCTTAATCGACTAGAGATTACACCTCATGAAGTGGAAGTTACTAGTTCGAATCCCCTTTTCCTTGTGTGTACATGTAAAAAAAAAAATTGCTTGAACTTTCTTTCATAAACTTCACCCTTCATATTTTGTTACATAATCCTATTAAAAATTTGTGAAAATTATATATTTGATGGATAATGCCTGCTAAGTTAACAGAATAGGTTGAAAAAATGACCCAATTGAAGGAAAACCTTGCCTGCTTCATAAATATCAAAGATTGGTTGAATTATGAATCTCCCCCTTCTCAAAGAAAGTGAGGCAGTATGACCAATAAGATCATTGGTAATTTAGGCTTTAGAGGATAATAGATTACACTAGTTGGAAACTTTTGTGTGATCTTCGACAACATAATTCTTATAAGCTTTTGGCGCAAGCTTTCTACATAGGTAGTGATGTATTTTCGTTTCTTGCAAGTGTCTATACAAGTAAGCATATGCTTTTTTTTCTTCAAAAATAAAAAAAAAAACAAAAATAAGCATTAGGCTTTTAGTGACCCTAATTTGACGCATGCATGATGCTCATGCCTAGTAATAATTGATATATAAACAAGAAAAAGGTAATGGAGGGTAGGTATAGTGTGGTCAAAGACTTTAAAGAAATGAAAGTAATGAAAATGATATTGACCATAAATGAAAGAATAACCATTTTATAGTTTATTAGATTTTACATCATTTAACGTTGTACATGATATTTTATTATTAAAAAATTTAAATAATGTGACAAGATAGGCAATATGTATCATTAGATGTTGTAAAATTTAATCTGGACTATCAAATTATTTATCTTCATTTAGGGAAGATCCGGTTTCGAGATATTACAGTTTTTACTATAATTTCGAATTAAAAAATAAACAAACCGGTAATCTATCGAGTCCCTTACGTGAATTCCATGTCATGCATGGCCCTCAGGCCCTACTTTGAAAGAAACTACTTTATCTTTTCGAAAATGCTACCACCATGATGATGCCCTATAAATAATTCCTGACCTTTTGAAGTTGGTTCTACTTAATCTGAGACTTTTTAGATCGTGAAATGGGTAGGAAGGAGTTGATCAAGGCTATTCTAATTGTGTTGGTTATTTTGTCTTTGGCAATCCAAAGGATTACAGCAGCAACAAGATACAGCAAAGTGTGGAGTACTCCAACGGGCACAAAGAAGCAGCCTCTAGAAATGGAGGATGATCCTGGAGATGATGCTGCAGGTGATGATTATGATTTTTATAGGAGGCATGGTAGTGTTCCTAGCCCTGGAGTAGGCCACTGAAGTGAGTTCTTGGTCTTTCTTTTTTTTTTTACATAAATATAGTTTTTCATCTTTGGGATTATTTCCTTCTTGGTTTTGTTCTTGGTCTATCTGTACGTTTTCCTTGTAAAATGTTCTTATGGCAGATATCGTTCTTCTTTCTTCTTCCTTTTTGTTTTTTTTTTGGGGGCGGGGTATGCTTTACCCCAAATACATTACATATTGGTATTAGCGATTAGGAGAGGACCCCTACTTGCAATTTGGGCAGCCACAAGGAGAGGGAAACTGCTCCGTGAGACTTCTCGATTTGAATTGTTGGGAATCTTGATCCTTATTGTTATGTAAGATTTATTTTGTTGATAAATAATATGGACAGTATAGTGAATACAGATGTATCGAAGGGGATTGGATTGCACAAATTGCATGTTTTTGCCTTTGGAAGCATCCAGCATGAGATGCAGTTTTTTGTTGCAATATATATTAATTTTGCCATGCTTAATTTATGCGTTTCCAATTTCCAAAGCCATGAGTTTATACATTTAATTAACACCGCACTTAACATATTACCTCTTTTTTCGGGTCATCACAATCTTCAGAGATAGAATAATCATTTCACCGTTTATTTATTTTTTATTTTTTTATTATAACAGTATACATGGTATGGTGCTATTTAAAAAATATTTGTGAAATCTAATCCGGATGATAAGGTGATTCCTCTCCATTTTACTTATCAATCTAATTTAGGGTGCGTTTAGGATTGCAATTTCGTAGACAATAAGTGCGATTTTAAACCAAATTATAAAAACTGAATTGTTTGGAAACTGCGTTTTTAAAAAATTGCGATTTGAAAACGTAAAAAATCTGCGTTTTCAAATCGCAGCTAAATGGGTGTTTTTTTGAAAACGTAAAATTTTAAATGTTAAATTACGATTTTAAAGGCCAAACTGCGATTTTGTCAAACGCTTAATTGCGTTTTTAAAAATCACGTTTTTAAATCATATTTTTTAAAATTATATTTTTTAAAATCGCAATTTCAAATAGGCCCTTAAGATCTATAAATAACTGTAAATAACTGTAATAACAAAAAACAAAAGGGAGGTATTAATAAATAACTGTAATTAAGTCAACACTAACAGTGAAGGCAATATTTTAGAAAACATCGACGGACAAGCCCACAGGAAAGAAAATGGGCTCGTTCTTTTGCAGCTTACAGCCTTTTTAAAAGAAAAAGGCTCAGGACTTTCAATAAAGAAAAGGGCCCAAACAGCAGCGGGATACCCAATGTTTACAAATTCTAGATAATAACGCTGAACATCCCAAGCTAAAAGTAAGATGATCAGAGCATCCCATAACGTACACAATTGTAAACTACATGAAACACGAAAACCAAGCAGAATTAATGATATGATGAAACAAGTATTAACGTTCTAAGAGCATTAGCAGCAGCTTTCCTTAAACTCTATTCTCTTTTCTAGTGTAGGAAAAATTGTTAAAAAAACATAAAAAAGTTCCTGCAGCAGCTTCCCTAAGTGTTCCCTAAACTATAGAAACACCAAGAGAACCACTTTTGGTTCCCTTCATCTAGGGAACCAAAAGTGGTTCCTTTATCATTATTAAAATATAAAAAACTTTATCTCTCCTCTACCATTTGTTTAAAACAATATTTAAATGATTTCTCTTTCCTCTCTCTTTCTTCTAGTATTTAATTTAAATAGTATTTAATTCATGTAGGAAAAGATAAAGGGAAGCTGCTGTGGAGTGTATTTAACTAGGGAACTAAAAAATGGTTTTATTCCCTATATTAAAGAAAAGCTTAAGGGAAGCTGCTGCTAATGCTCTAAGAGCATTCTCATCCGGTTCTTTATTTTTATCCTCAAAGTAGGAAGT
>FXXK01000178.1:387263-431115 GCA_900184695.1 Betula pendula | reverse complement strand
AATAAGAATAACTATTATATTCCACCATCTTCTATTCTTCGTAATAGCTATTTATTTTTCTGATGAAATACTCATTCCGCGTACCAAACGAGGTCTAAAAGTTAATCTTAAAGTAGTTGATATTCATTTTGAGGGGTATTTGTCCTCACCAATTAAGGGAAGTCACCTCTTGTAAGGGGCAGCCCCCCTTGCCAATTAGGGGTGGTCACCACCCCTAAGGCCAATTACCTCGTTTTTAAGAATATTTTTAATTTTTTAATTTATGGTATATTTATAATTTATTTTGAGGGGTATTTGTCCTCACCAATTAAGGGAAGTCACCTCTTGTAAGGGGCAGCCCCCTTGCCAGTTAAGGGTGGTCACCACCCCTCGGGCCAATTACCTTGTTTTTAAGAATATTTTTAATTTTTTAATTTATGGTATATTTATAATTTAAAATAAAATGTATCATATGATACATATAATTGTTATATAGTTTGTCAAGCGAAAGTCACATGACATCAATTAATTGGTCTAATATTACATAACATTAATTAATTAAATGGTAAGTTGACAGAGTAATTTATTTAAAATCATAAAAAATAAAATAAAAAACTTAATTGTAGAAATTGAAAATGAAATAACTAAATTAACACCACGTGAGCACCTAAGAATTAAGTTTGATTTTTCTCTAAATGTAATTAAGGCTATCATCCCATTTGCTAGAGCCATAGCCTTGGGCGCCACTCTCCCTTCCCCCCCTATTTAGATGGGTGATTAGCCGCCTAATTGGAATTTTTGGCCTTGTGGATATGGTTCTATGAATCTATGCATAGGACCATAGGAGAGGGCTGATATTATGATACTTTTTGAACCTTTTTTAAAGAAGCACGACTAATGATTAAATAAAAAAGAAAAAAAAAGTACTACTAATGTAGTAATCACCTAACATTTGGTTTTAAAACCTAACCCATGTTATAGGCTTGTGTAGGATTTTTCTCCACAACTTTAGTGTTTGTAAGATTATTTATTGAAAAGTATACATATCATTTTTAAACTACAATTTTATTGTTAATGAATCCATCAAATTAATAATTGTGTCAATATTCCTTTTAAATTATTAAATAATATTAATGTCTTCCAATAACAAAAGTATCATTTCATAAAATTTAAAAACTTAAAAATAATGTTTTTTTTTTAAAAAAAAAGATATAAAAACTAAAATTTTAAAAAAATTAAAAAATTAAAAAACCAAGGGGGTGCAGGTGCAGGGTGGTCCAGCCACCCCCTTTAGCCAAAGGGTAGCCTTTATGAGGATATTTTTGTCTTATTGAAATAAATTTTATAGTTATTTTTACTTTTTTACCGATCTTAAAAGTAATTTAGAGAAGATATTAACACAATTAATAATTTGTGAGATATTAACAATATGGTGGTAATTTCATAGAGTATATATACTTTTTCCTATTATATATATACTTTAACAGAGAACCAACTAAACAAGCCTACGAAGAACAAGAAATTAAATAGGCAAAGATCTCAACGGGGGATCTTTAGAAGAGTTGGAATTCATTTTCTCCAATAAATCATGATTCATGTGATAAAGTTTAAATTTGTTTATGGGTCCAAAATTAAACAAATAAAATATGTTTAATTCAATATCCTTCATTAAATATCCATTAATATATTTTAAACTTTTTAAGATACAATAATTATTTTTAATTAAATTATATAATTGTAATTTGCTTCATTTGTTAAAATTTTAGTTTTGTTTTTTGTTATGAAAATAAAAACATTAACAAATATCTTAAAACACAAAATACTAGAAATCATATTTAAAATTAATTTTATCTTTATGTCACATCAAAACAATTTTTTTTTCTTTCCTTAAACACATTAACAATCATAACAATTCAATACTTATCACATTTAGAGTTGCAACTAGTAGACGACATTTAAATGATTTTAAATTCACTCATTAGTTGGCAAACTCAACCTGTTTATAGAGTTGCATATTATGCTGCGTATAGTTTAGCTAAGGCTGCTCTACCATATTATAGATTAGGCTTAGAAGAAATTCCTAATTATATTTACGATGTTATTTTGTTAGCTACTCTACCATATTATAGATTAGGCCCAGAAAAAATTCTTAATTATATCTACAATGTTATTTTGTTACAGCGTAATGCTCTAATTTCTTGATTCTTAAATGAAAGTGAAATACATATTTAAAAGAAAAACAATTCATTATATTTTATTAAGTTATATATTAGAATTTGAATAATTAAAATTTAAAAGAAATCGTCTAAAAAACTTTTAACCCACCTGCATCGATAAGAAAAAGAAAAAAATATTATCAAAAAAGAAAATAAAAATAGTACATACAGTTACAATTTTTTTAAGTGCAATATTCCCGCTCATGTGAATTATATAATAATTTTGTACGTGGATCTATTTATGTGGCTTGACCAATCCACTTTCTCGTGCTCCTCCATTAAATAAAAATGTATATTTTTTTTGGCCTTCACTGAGCAACATTCGCCATTGTCTGTAGCGTGTAGGTACAGTCCAGAGCAGTATATTTGCTGTGTGCAATGTTCGTTTAATCTACAAAATACAGCCAAAAATGGCCACTTCTGCACTTTCTTAAACAAAAAGCTTGAGCTCAGTATTTATTCACATGCTTCAGTTTTACGTAAAATCGCAAAGAGCCAATCGAGCCATAAAGAGCTGAGGTTGAAGTTTGAACCTCCTTGTGTGAGATGGTCCATCTCATGTATTTTCATGTACCCAGATCTGTAAATCGAAGATTTTGATACGCGACAAGCACAAGAAGTGCTTATGTTGGTAAGTAGTATCGAAAATCCCGAGCTAAATATCTAAATTTGTTATTTCTTGTCGTGGATTCCAATGTTTCTTTAGTGAAATTGTAATGCAGAGTTGCTTGCTTGGGATCCTTACAGAAAATGCTAAATTGAAGGTCACTATCGTGTAGCTCAGCACAACGTGATGAGAGAAGATGCGACCGAAAAAGCTGCTTAGCTAAAATGGAGAAAGGACAAGGTGTATCAGAAAGTGAAGCCCACTGGGTCATAAAATACGGCAATAAGCTTTGGTGAGCGTTAATGGATGATGTGATAATGGGGGTCAGCCGGTGAGGAAAAGCTGATGCGTAGTGAATTTGGTGTACGGAGCATGTTCAGCCTTTTTGAAACCGCCCTTTGTGATTCACATGGTTTTGTCTATAAAGATTAATCCTTGTGGTTTTACAGGCATTGGGAACTTTTATTAACTCTTAAAACTCTTCATTCATGCGATTTTCTGGGAAATTAATAAGCTTTTAGCGTTTGATCAAGCTTTTTGTTTTTTTCCCTTTTCACGACTTCCTTGAGTTATGTGAATCTCATATTAATTCTGCTAGCGTTTGTTCTTTTTCTTTTTCCCCTTAAACCTACCCAAGAAGCTGTAGCAGGTAAAAGAGAATGAGGGGTTTCAAGAGGTAGGTGAAAACGCCTAAATAAAACAAAGTGGAGAGAGAGAGAGAGAGAGCGTGGGGTATGACAAATGGTCCTTGAAATCAGCTTTATTTTCGTGGGGCACTGGTTGGCGTGATTGCTTTGGATATGTAACTGTCGTTGAATCACGTGATTGTGCCTTTTCGTCGCCATCAATTAACTTTAGGGATTACTCCTATATTTGTGCTGTTTTCCCTGTGAAAAATGTAATTCTTTCTGCATATGAATAATTGCATGCACTGTGAGTTTGAATTTCGCCATTGTTTTAATCATGCATTTTTGTTTTTTGTGAGTTTTTAGTGTTTAACCCTGTATATGGGTACAAACTTTCGTGCTGAACTAGTTGTCTCAACTGAAGGGCAACAAACAGCGAGTCAGTGACGTGTTAGGTATTAGTTTAATGAGGGTCCTTCTACATTGATGAGACTCTCTGGATAATTCCATTGCAGTTTAATCTTATACGTTTTGGCTTAATAAATTTCACCAATAGTTGTGGGGTTACTTCTCAGAGTTTTTTTGCTCTATTTTCTATAATATTGATGGGGTGTGATAAGAAGTATGGATGTCATGTGGATTTATTGAGAAGTGGGTGGATGTGTCATTTTATCTCCTCTATTTGCGCAATTAAAGTAGAGAACTATATGGCTGTCCTGTCACTGGAAGTGTTTTCATCAAATTCCTCATTTTATGTTTTTCAAAAAGTTGATTCTATTTGACTGTACCATTTCGGCTTCTATTTTTCTAGAGCAGAACTGAAGGCATCTTTGTTCAAAAGCATAACTTGAGGGTGAGAAATATGGATCTTGACCATGGGAAGTGTTGGAAAACTTCAAAGGTTAGTGCAGACTCTTTTTGAGCTTGATTTGCATCTCTCTGTACTTTCAAATGCTTATGAGCCTGACCCATTTTAAGTTTATTGCTTGTCTTTTCATTACCGTTCTTTTCCCCCCTTTCTTTCTTTCTTCTTCTTCTTGGGCAAATAAAGCTTGGCATGATCGGTGGAAACAATTTTAATCCACAAAAGCTCTTAATGGTGATATCAATATAGTGCTATAATTGAACTGGATTGATTGAGTGTTGCTCGCTTAACTATATTACAGAAGGAGTCTTGGAAGACTCTCCTGCTCTTGGCCTACCAAAGCCTCGGTGTAGTATACGGGGACTTGAGCATTTCCCCTTTATACGTTTACAAAAGCACATTTGCAGAAGATATTGAACATTCAGAGAGCAACGAAGAGATTTTTGGAGTTCTTTCTTTTGTCTTTTGGACTCTTACTTTAATCCCTCTATTCAAGTATGTCTTTGTAGTCCTTCGCGCTCATGACAATGGAGAGGGTGAGTACTAAAACAAATGAACTATATCTATATTATTCGGTCTTTGGGTGTAACTTCTCATGCATGATTTTGCAGGTGGTACTTTTGCTCTTTATTCGTTGATATGTAGGCATGCAAAAGTAGGCCTTCTACCCAACCGGCAGGTTGCGGATGAAGCCCTCTCTACATATAAACTGGAACAGCCTCCAGAGAAGAAAAACAGTTCAGGGTTGAAATTGTTCCTTGAGAGATACAAAGCCTTGCACACTGCTCTCCTAATTTTGGTTCTTCTTGGCACTTGTATGGTAATTGGAGATGGACTCCTCACTCCAGCCATTTCAGGTAGAATTTCTGTTTTTGAATCTACTATATGCACTTGTTTCGTCTAAGTTTATGGACTAGCTAATTCCAATTTTTTCTTATATAGTTTTCTCTGCGGTGTCTGGTCTCGAGTTATATATGTCCCAGGATCACCACCAGTGTAAGCTTATCAGCTACTACTCTTTCATATCTAATTCTGCCTGTTCAAATATTAAATTCCGTGGTCTGTTATATGAGAATCTACTTCCCCTCCTCCCCAAATTATATTGAAGGCCGTGGACTTCTAATCTGAAGCACTGTTCAAGCTATATGGACTGCAAAAACAATAAGCATGTAGTTTGAAATAATAATTAGGTTATATCTTTTAAGTTAAACTTCGGTGCTTGTTCAGGGGAGAAAAATGAAAATAGAAAATTTGTGTATTGCTAGATGGAATGTGTATGTGGTTAGAATTGTTTGTTTTATTTATGAATTTACTTTTATTGAACTGTAATTGCATCTTTGATTATACTGATGTCCGCAAATTTTTTGTTGAAATAATACAGCTTACTTAACACAGCCAGGAGCTGTCTTTTTTATTTTTTTTAATTATTATTATTATCATTGGAAGTAATAATTGAATAGAGGGATTCCCTTTGTCATTCTGATTTAGTGAACAATAGCTATTTGGCCCGAAGTGCAGGGACCATCCAAATTGCCCAAGTTGTAGGCTGAGATGGTCATATCCTGCCATGTATTTGGTCCTACCTACTTTTCTATGGGAGGGGATATGGAGAAACTGTTTCATGGTGGGGTTGACAAAGGGATTTTCATTTGATCTGAATTTATAATTGCTACAAAATGCAGACTGGTTACACTTGTACCTCATTCACCATATTATGCTCTATCGATGAAAACAAGATCAACAGCTTCTGATTATAAATTTTGTCCAATAATCCAAATGTTTATCCAAGAAGAAAGAGACCTATTATTGCAGAAATTTGGGTGTATTCTGCTCTGAGTGCAATGCGATGTTTTTTTTTGGAGCATTGCCTTTTTAAATATGTAAATGTATTATAAATGTAACCAACAGAGATGTTATTAGGAGATTTTTTTTTTTTGGGTCTTAGTAAATGGTTATAATTGTCAATGAACCTCTTGAAAGTTTTGCAATTTAACATGTTTTGTTTTGTATTTCTTTTCAGTCTGCAGTACCATAGGCATTTCAATGTTTAATTTGATTGGTGATGACAAAAATATTGTTTTGGTATGCATTGCTCTGGATTTTGAGCTCAACATGAAGTAGCAAGTAATTTGTGGGGTTTTCTTTATTGATTTTCTTTACATTCATGCTATGTCACCATTTGCAGATGCAGTGGTTCCAATTACTTGCTTCATAATAGTATGTCTATTTGCACTTCAACACTATGGCAGCCATCGGGTTGGGTTTTTCTTTGCACCAATTGTGTTGACATGGCTACTATGCATCAGTGCCCTCGGCTTATACAATATAATCCACTGGAATCCACATGTCTATGAAGCTCTTTCTCCATATTATATGTTCAAATTCTTGAAGAAGACAAGGATAAGTGGATGGATGTCTTTGGGTGGAATATTATTGTGCATAACAGGTGAATTTGGAAAAACACAACTATATTCAATTCTCATGTCTTGTCGTTTTGTTTTTTCTGTTGTCTTATGAGTTCTAGATGATGTCTATGTTACCAACTACCAATTGTAAGTGTCAAGTCCAACAAAAATGTAAGGCCTCTAACAAGCAACCTCCGTAAACACCAAGAAACGCCAAAATTGTCCCTTTTTCAAGGAAAATGTAATCAGTTTTAGATTGCACATGTATTTTTTTAGTCAAAATAGAGGTTGGTTGTGAAGTGTGAAATAAGTTATTGATTGTGGGTGGTAATTCATGTTCGCGTATCGGGTTCGGGTTGTGTCAAACCATGGGTATAAGACTATATAAGTCAATTCTAACCAGATCCATTTAATTAAACAAAATTACACCCCTCAATTCTAACATGCTAATTCCGTGTTGGGTTCGCGGTTCATGTCAAAAATTGTCATAGAAAGTATAAAAAATTATGCTGGTACTTTGCAGTGCTGAAGCTGTCATTTGCCATTAAAGCATAAATTATTGGTGTAACAATTCTATTTCTTTTCTTTCCCTTCACCAACCTTTGAACCTTTGATCTTGGGGATAACAATTCTGTTTGTTAATCCCAAGGGGTAGCACAACCGGTCAAGGGACACGTATCAAAGTAGAGGTCACTGGTTTGAAACTCTTCATCTTGCTCCCTTTCGGACCACTCACTCATTAAAAAAAAAAATGTTACCAGAGGAGCTGGTACCAACTTGAGGTTCAGTTTACAGTATATTTGCCACATCTGGCTAAGCCAGTGGTATACGTGACTGCATGCAGGCTCAGAGGCAATGTTTGCTGATCTTGGCCACTTCTCATATACGGCAATTCAGGTAATGCTGCCTTTTCTCTTTTGCCTCTCTTTCTTTTGAAAATTTATCCTTATGATGTTTGTTTCCTGGTAGTGTTTTGTCTACCTGACTGGTGTCTAACTACTCATTTTCTCACAGATTGCTTTCACCTTTCTGGTTTATCCAGCACTTATATTGGCATATATGGGTCAAGCTGCGTACTTGTCAATGCATCACCACAGCATCCATAGGATCAGTTTTTATATCTCAGTTCCAGGTATACCTCAGTCATTCTTGCATTTTAGAGGCAAAGAGTTTCGTTTAGTTTGTATGGAATTGGATAGGAAGCTGACAGAATGAATTTATAGTATAGTACATCAGTAGTGTACTGAGATTCATCCTTGACTTGAACTTAGAATGAATTCTGATGTCTCAATCTACTGGAAAATGCTTCTTTGGACGATTCTGTGGTTTTTGTCAGTTCTGAGCAATCCATAGTTGTGTACTTGACTAGAATATTTATTGATTGTGGAACACTTGACAGTTTAAAATTTTTGGGTATAGAATGTGTGAGGTGGCCGGTGCTTATGCTTGCCATTCTAGCTTCTGTTGTGGGAAGCCAAGCAATCATCAGCGGAACATTCTCTATCATAAACCAGAGCCAATCACTTGGTTGCTTCCCAAGAGTCAAGGTTGTTCACACCTCTGACAAGATTCATGGCCAGATTTATATCCCTGAGATCAATTGGATTCTCATGATCCTCTGCATTGCTGTGACCATTGGATTCAGAGACACAAAACACATGGGGAATGCATCTGGTAAGTTATGCCCTTGTGTCCTCTTTACCAGGATCATAATAGTCATTTTTACTGTGACTTAATAAAATTTCTGCCCAAGTATAAGCCTTAATAAAATCATGGAACCCTCTGAACCATCAGAGAAAAATGTTGAAAGGTTGTCTCCATTTTGATAACAAACTTGACAAGGTTTACTGAGATCTTCTTGGGAAACCCTAGCACCAGATTCATAACTTTTAGACTCGTCACATTAGTATTCAACCTTGTGCCCAAAAAAAGGGACAGCTTAACTGAAGGAACTTCTGTTTCTTGATCTACTAACAGTAGATCTTTATTTGTTGCAGGGTTAGCAGTGATGACGGTGATGTTAGTGACAACATGCCTCACTTCCTTGGTTATTATCCTTTGTTGGCAGAAGCCTCCTATCATAGCTATTTCCTTCCTACTCTTCTTTGGCTCTATTGAATTACTCTACTTCTCAGCTTCGCTCACCAAGTTCAGAGAGGGTGCCTGGCTCCCCATCCTTCTAGCCCTTTTCCTTATGACCATCATGTTTGTTTGGCACTATGCAACCATCAAGAAATATGAATATGACGTTCACAACAAGGTTTCGTTAGAATGGCTCTTAGCCTTGGGTCCAAGCTTGGGAATTGCTCGAGTTCCTGGAATTGGCATAGTGTTCACTGATCTCACCTCTGGCATTCCAGCTAATTTCTCTCGCTTTGTCACTAACCTCCCTGCCTTCCACCGCATCCTAGTCTTTGTGTGCGTAAAATCAGTACCTGTCCCTTTTGTGCCCCCTGCTGAGAGATATCTTGTGGGCCGTGTGGGTCCTCCAGCTCATCGGTCCTACCGATGTATTGTCCGGTATGGATATCGTGATGTTCACCAAGATGTTGATTCTTTTGAAACTCAGCTGGTTGATAGACTAGCCGATTTCATCCGCTATGATTGGCATCGAACACATGAGACTCCATGGAACGGGGATGATGCATCACAATCGAATGAATCATCCAGTGAGTGTAGATTAGCTGTGATTGGAACAGTGGCATTCCCCGGTCCACGAACTTTTGAGATTGAGGAGAGCATGCAGCCGGCAAGTGTATCTGTTGAGTTCCCAACTGTAGAAAGTGTGACAGATGTTATTGAGATGCAACCAGTAGGCGTTATTGAAAGAAGAGTGAGGTTTGCCATTGATGATGAGTCTGACACTGATGCACGAGCTGATGTGGATGGGCAATTGCAAGAAGAGCTGAAAGATCTGTATACAGCTCAACAAGCTGGGACTGCATTCATACTGGGGCACTCGCATGTTCGTGCAAAGCATGGATCTTCTGTCATGAAGCGACTGGCCGTCAACTTCGGATACAATTTCCTGAGGAGGAATTGCAGGGGGGCGGACGTGGCGCTCAAGGTGCCACCAGTGTCTCTTCTTGAGGTTGGCATGGTTTATATTGTGTAGACCACATATGTAACTTGTTTGTTTTTTTCGCTAATTTAATGTAGAGGAACACCTGAAAGAGGTGTGCAAGTATGATGAGTGTGCAGATTGAGGACGTTTATGAAAATACTAATCTCTAGTTTAATGCATGATGCATCTGGCATCACATGTATGAATTAATGGGAAATGAAGTATATTACTATCATAAAAATGTTAAAATCTTGCATCTTATGTGGTGCGTGTCTAATCTTTTTCTTTTGTGGTTTATTTCACTTCTCGTTAAACAATGGCACTCCTATTAACTTTCATGAGATGTTCACCAGCTTGTTTGTCCTTACGTTGAATCTACAATAAATCCTCAAGACCTAAAACTGGAGGTATGTTTGTTAAGTGGTATTTTTTGTTTTTAGTTTGATAATGTATTTTGATGTGACATAAAAGTAAAAAATATGTTTTGCGTTTTGAATTGTTTGTAATGTATTTGTTATATAAAACAAAAAATTTAAAAAACATTGCCAATTTTCATAGCACCATTCTTGATGATGATTTGTCTAAAACAATGATCTACAAAAGAACCAAGCAATTCCTTTCATTCAATGTCCCAAAGTGCACAGATAATGCTTGTATAATTCATAGAAAAGTGGGATCGAGATCCCTGCAATTGGGATTCCTTGCAATCAGGCAGACAATTGAAAGAAATTTTCGAGAGGACTCACCTGTCAACTGCAATCCAGGCATACAATTGTCCAGAAAAGTGATGGGGACTGCTCGTTCTCTTTCAACTGTCTTAAAAAGTCATAGATAAGATGTCCAAAATGCTCCTCTCAACTTTAATAGTCTGGTAGAGTGCCACGTAGTTTTATATTCACCACCACCCTTTCTGAGTGGCGGCCATGCAAACTAAAAATCCATGTGGCTCTAATCCTATGGTCCAAACTAGCCAAAAAAAAAAAAAAACACATACTTACAGCAACATATAAGGAGCAGGTATCATTGTTGTGCGGAGAACAGAGTATCTGTTATATATGTTAAGGTAGGCAAACATGGGACTGAGAGCTCTTCCCTTGACACCCCCACGTAGCAATTTCCCTTCAAATTTTGGAGTTGCGCAAGACGTGTGTAACTGTAGGTTCAACAAGGCTTTTAAGTTCACAGTTTCGGCCAAAACAGAGAAGGGTGAAAAGGAAGAACCAAAGAAGAGCAACCAATCTTTGTTTAGCAACATAACCGACGCTCTCGATTTTTCTCAAGTTAGATCCGCAGAGGATGCCGAGCTTCTTGCCGAGGCAAGAGACGCCACCAAATCTGGAGAGAAAATGACCAGGGAACAGGTAAGTTGACTTTGTGTGTATATTTGGCTCCAATTTGGCTCCAACATCTTAGACCTATGGCTAAACACGAACACGAATTGCACACCCCTACGTGCTATGTGCTATGTGCAACATGGGGTAACTGGGTTTTCTATGTCATGCAGTATGGGGCTCTTAGAAGGAAAATTGGAGGAACATACAAAGATTTCTTCAAGTCTTATGTTGAGGGTATGTACCTTAACTCTGCAATTTATTTTGAAGCCTACTAACTTTCGAGCCATAATCTTTAATAATCTTTCTTCTTTGTATTTGATATTAGTGGATGGGCAATATGTTGAAGATGGGTGGGTTGACAAAACGTGCAAGGTTTGCAAGAAAGATACCCAGGGGGAACCAAGGCAAGTGGACAACTTGGGAAGATATGTTCATGTAGCATGTTCGGAGAGGTCGAAATCTGGAAACTTTTTTACCAGACTTTTCTCAGGTTGAAGACGATGGTTGGGTGATAAAGTTTTCTTTTTATAGTTATTACAATTGATATAGCATGGTGGAAGAAAATTGCCTTTGTATTCTATACCGGCTTTGGCTTAAGTGCCATAAAAAAAAATTACAGCACCTATGATGTAATTTTTTTAAAGGTTTAGGTTTGATTTCACTTTCTCAATCTTTTTCATGATAGCATTCTTGTTTTTTAATTTTGGCCCCATCTAATATTACCATATGTTTTTTTCTTTTTTGGTCCAAAAAAAAAAATGATGGGTGATTTAGAAAATTCATTGCTTCAAGAAATAAACACTAGAATCACTGTGAACCACTCTTATTCATATTAATCTATCATTTTTATGAAGTTAAATTTTTAGAATAAATGATGATTTAACACTAATCACATAAACATTTTCTCCAAACATTATGGACACATACAAGGACGGAACCATAAATTTTTATCGATTGGGGTGGGCCAAAGCATGAATGAGAAATATATTAAGCTAGAGTAGCTAAAGAATGGATGAGAAATATATTAAGATTATAGATTAAATCGATGTATAAAAAATAAAACTAGTATCAACTCAGATAATTGCATGTTTGTTAAACACCTCCTTGAGGATTTCACATAGATATTAACACAGTAACACTCAAATTTTTTATTTTTTATTTTTTTAATTTTCTTACTTCTTTCATTCCAACCAAAAAGAGGCAAACAAACACAACCAAGTGTGAAGAAAAACCAATATTATAATCGACAAAGTAAAGAAACCAGGAAAATTAAAAAGAAAAAGCAAACACAAACTTGTATTTCAAATCTGTCGATCTAATTTCTTTAAAGATATGAATGTGAGACTCTTGGACTCTCATGACCGGTTTGAGAGAGAAATACTCTATGTTAGAAGAAGAGAAACTGACATTAAAATAAGGGAGAGTTAACTGCTGAAATTTCAGTTAGGTTAACTAAAAAAATTCTCACATTTTAGATGACACATAACAAATTACTGCAAATTGATTTACAGAAAATTTCTCGCCTTAATAGTGTTTTTTTTTTTTTTAAAAAAAAATTTCTCGCCTTAATAGTTAATGCTCCCCTTGGGCCTTGGTCCCAATTAATTTTCATTCACGTAACCGTCCTGTGACCTTGGACCATAACTATGGTATACCAATCAAGTTGCCATGTAACCCTTGCATTTTGGCGGGAAAGCCTACCCCTACTTAACCACCAGTTTTAGCGCGCACTGAAGTTACAGACACACACACATACAGGGAGAGAGAGAGATGGTGGGTCTACCGTACGATCTAGTGGCGAACCCATTGGGAGCCGTCCGATTGACGTTCGAGAAGGCGGTGGCCGCCTCGGGATTGGAGCCGGAAAGCAGGGACTGGGGCGTCGTCGATCTCTTCCGCCAATTCCTCTTCGACCAAGGCTACCTCTCTCAGGTCCCCCTCTTCTCCTTCAACAAATTTCTAGGGTTCTACTAGAATCAATTATATAATTGTTTCTAAAATTGCTTTATTTCAAAGAACTTTTATTTATTTATTGCCATTTCTTAACAGCTAGATGCTGGGTTTTATAGCAATTTGATTGCTTTTCCTTTTTCGGGTTTTAATCTGAAAAATTAATGTAATTGTAGTCCTAATTATAGTGGATTTATCACAAAGACAATTCATTAAGACTTGGTTCTAATAGCAAATTGATTGATTTTCTTCTTTGCCGCCTTTAATTTGAAAAACTAATGTAATGTTAGTCCTAATTATTGTTAAATTATCACGAAGATCATTGATTAAGACATGAGTGACTGTTGTGCGTGTCATTTTAGGTCCCGGTTCTTAACGGTGAAACTATCAGATGGATACAGCCCAAAACTCTGGTTCGGTTCCGGGGAATGGTACAAGACATGTTGGGTAATGAGTTTTATGTCGGTGCTTATAAGGTAACTCCCTATTTTTTGGCCTTCTGATGATGATGTCTGAGCGAACTGTCTCGAGCACAAAATTTTCATGCTAATGACTTTGTTGTTTTTCTTCAAGGATGGATCGGTATGGAGAACCAACAAGTTTACGGATGTTCCCCAGTTCCCTATTGCTGATTCTTCAGCCGATATGCGAGTTTGGGAACGCCGTCTGCTTTACTGTGTTCCAGTGAGTTATCTATACTCTCACATTATTTATTTATTTATTTTGTGTTAAGCTTCTATTTTAAATCCTAAGACATAAGCATATTACTAAGTGTATTGTATTGGAGTTGTTATTCTGAGGGTGCTTATCAGTTATCTATAGGAACTCGAGTGCAGCCAGCTAACATAGAAAACATCTTCTATATTATCTTTTCGAATTTACTTTCAATTTTGAATTAAGGTTCTGCATGAAATGAAAACCATGACTTAGCTCGTCTTGGGTTGTTTTTTGTGTTTTTCTTGTTTTAAGGTTCCAGGGCAGAATTCTTGGACTGAACCATCATCTGAATCAGTGTTGAATCGATGTATTGATTCCACATCCCAGCAGGGAGAGAAGCGCAGGAGAGTGGATGATGAAGCTATTGATCACATGGATATGCTTGTAAGTTCCCTGTAACTGTATCTCTTATTTGTTCTTTCCATTGAACTAGCTGCTCCAGAATAATCTTGTGGTGAGTACGAAAGCTTAGGGTCTTATGTTCCTGCGGTCTTGTTTGGCTTGGCTTCAATATAGTCATGCATCAGTGTTCTAGTTTGGGAAGTTTTATGGGGTTAACGTGATAGAATAGGTACACTGATCACACACCTTTTTATTCGGCCTTTTTCAGATGGTTAAAATCTATTGATTGATGATTTCTTGGGTCTTTAGGAACTGCTCAGCTGCTGTCTGCTTCACAATATGATTTTCCATGTCCTTGATTTATCTATCTGACATCCCATATTCATCAATGTCAGGTCTCTGATGGCGGGGTTCAAGGTTCTCCTAGTACCAAAAAGATGGTAAGTAGAGATGATTCTGATTAAGCATTTTATTTTATTTTATCTTTTCTTTTTCTTTTTCTTTTTCTTTTTTTTTCCCTTTCCATTGGATGGATAAGAATAATATGAATTTTTAGAATCTGGAAGTTAATCGATTTTTTTCTTTATCTGGTCTGCCTTGCCTGAAGTTCAAATATGTTTAGAACCATGAAATTTTTGGGTTCTTTGTTAAAGGGAAACGTGTCATGGACTGGCTTGATCTATGGGGGCTTTACAGGGCTCTCTTGGCTAAGCTGCATTTCTTCCTGGACATACATGGACTGGTCCTTCAACTGGACAAATTCTGTGGTTTCTATCATCTAATTCCTTTCGACTTTGGCACTCGGCTGATATGTTGAAACAATTGTTTGCCACTTGCACTTTATGTTTCCTTTGAATAGATTACATCACAATCTATGCTTCATTTTGATTTTAATGAATTGTAAGCCCCTGATCAAGAATTGTATGTTAATTTAATTTCTTTATCTATGCTAGAAAGAGGATGAACAACCTTCCGTGTCTTCTCAGAATCATGAGTCCATAACTGAAAGCTATTGCTCTAATATGAGTATAGTACCTGGCATTGACAGCAATTCTCTTCCTTGCCTTGTTAAGGTAAGTGGCTAGTCACTATTCTTCCTTTAAGCTACAGCTAATATTACTAATATAAATGGTGTTGAACTGAATTTGTTTTCTCATTTATCCCTTACGTTCATGAAATTTCTAAAAGTACTTTATTATGCAGGTATATGATTCTCCAGAGTCTGACTTAAAGCTGAATGATGTTTTTGAGTTCATTGGAGTCCTCACTTTGGACTCAGAGCTTCAAGCAGACAAGGATCATGATGAGCTCTCTAATGGTTTTTGTGAAGATGTCTTGGTACATTTGCCCCCTAACAAGGTATTTGACCCCTTGCAACTGAAATTTTTTTATTGGGTTTTCACCGTATATGTTGTTGGCACCTACCTATACTCTAAATAACAGCTGAATTGTGCTTTGCAATCTAATTAGATAATGAGTAATGTGACCGTCAAATCTTCGCCATATATCAGTCTATGTGGAACTATCTTGTCCTCTTGTGGCTCCTTATTTAGCTGCATCCTCACATTTTTTTTTTAAAATGTATTTTTTGGTGTAGGTACCACGCCTCCATTGTCTTATTCACAGGAAGCTTGCAGCTTCTGACTTTCTCAATTGTTCCCCCATTATGGAGGTGATTTTATACACCTTAGTTTTATTTCATCCCTCTGAATGAACAGTTGTTAATCTACTTTATGTATGTTGCCTAGTCAGTCATTTCAGATCTTTAGTGTTTCCTTTTTAAATCGTTTCTTGTCTTACTTTGTTTAACTATTGGGTACTATATGTTCTTACAGCCAAAGCCCAATTTGGTCAAAGAGATAAGGGAGGCTCTGTTGAGGCATCTGACAACCGTTCTTGGCAATGATGGTCTAGTTGCTCATTTCATGTTGTTGCATCTTCTGTCCAGGGTAAGTGGTTTCCTTTCATGATAATGATGTTTTGTTATTATTCTTGTTCAATTTACGTGTCTCATTAAACCCTATCTTGTCTCAGTGATCTTATTTAAGATAGTTCCTTCTCCATATCTCCTGCACCTATGGGTTAAATTTATGAAATTTTCTTGAGCAGGTGCATACTAGAGTAGACGCTGTTGCTGTGGGCAAGCTTTCACTAAATCTTACTTGTTTAAGCAAAGAAAGTGCGTCTCTGATTGGCAGTCAACTTAGCCTTGCTTTTAGAAACCTCTTACCTTTCACACATAGCATATCCCTCACGGTGGAGTATCTTAACTCTGTATCACTTGCGCCAAAAAAGGATTACGAGACAGACAGGTAGTCATATCTATCATTTTGTGACTAGGAAATCATTCCGCCTTTAATTAGTGGCCTGATATTTACAACTATCAATTCTCTCTCATAGATTTTTGACATTCTTACGTGTTTAATGTTCCAGACTGGTAACTGGAGTTCTGCAGCTAGCTGAGGGCTCACACGTGATCATTGATGAGACCCAATTGGAAGCAGGGACCCTGAACTCTGTTGGGGTAGAGAATGCTAGGTTATTAAAAAATCTGACGGAGCTGCAAAAGGTAATTCTTTTATCATCTATATTATGATGTTTGTGTGTATATTCTGTATATTTTATATATAGCTCTGTATGAATTGTGAGAGATTTGTTGGACTGCTTAATGAACAAATGTACAGATACTTGCACTCATTTATCTTCTAAAGTTGAAATACATCACAGCAAATATCACCAGCACCTGTGCTTCATGGAGCTACTGTTTGAGAGTAGCTCACAACCACTTTATTGAAAATAAGATCTTGATATATATATATATATTAAATATCTATTTGTTCGCAGGTGGAATATGATTTTAAGTACTATAAAATGGAGATGGCAGCTGATGTCCAATTGCTAATTTTTTCCGAGGGGAAGTCAAATATCTTGCCAGCTGATATAGTTATACCTTTCCAGCCTTCTTCAGTGGGTTCCTCTGAAGTTGTGGCTGCACAAGCACTAGAAGCTTGGAGATGGTACTTGGCTACTGTTAAATCATTGCCACATTCTATTGATTCAGAAATGCAGAAGGTATGAGTTAGCTTGATGTCATTCTTGATAAACAAATTCCTTTGGAAAAGAGGCTCTGGCTCAGGAACCTAGTCATAAAAATCATAAAGCCTTTACCTTCGTGTGGCCAGAGAAAATTCTTGAGCATTCATGACTAATGCTACATGTCTGGTTCGGATGATATAATCTAGATGTACCTGCCGTAAAATTATTCATCAATCATTTTGTTCTTCCACAGAGTGATGCATTAGATAGCATCCTTTGAAATAAGCTTTCATTTTGTATTTGTTTCTGTGAATAGCCGAAATTTACAGTAAAGTAGCCATTTTGCTTCATGATTTGTTACCCGGAAATTGTTAATTCAATATGTTGGTGACTTGAGAGATATTACTAAAATAGTTCACATGCTTTAGTTTCTTACTTGTGCTGATTTTTCCTGCTCAATCTTGGGAGTAAGAGTCGAGATGGAGGCACCTTTAGAACCTTAATGTTGTTGCCTGATACTTTACAGGTGGTAGAAAATGACTTGGTTGCATCAAGGCAAGCAGACCGGAGCATAGGGAGCCATGATTTTAACAGGTTGGGGACCGGGAAGTCGTGTGTCATTAGTATTTTGTTTCGGTATTTTGTTTCACGTAAGTAATTTTATTTATTTGCATACAGATGGCTGACAATGGGCCGCCTAATGTCTATGAGTTTTGGTGAAACCTGCCTGTCCTTGGAGCACTGGCAGATGGTTATGGAACTGGAGAGGCTACGTAGAGAGAGGTGTAAATGAAGTTATGCAATCACTTAGTGGGATTGTAATGGTTTTGAACTGGTGTATGTGTCAGATTATGTTTGATGAAAGGTTTATGTATGAAAATGTATTTGCCATTCAATGGGAAGATGCTTGCTATTTACATCGTCCAAGCTTGAAATGAATTGGCCTATGTGAATCAACCAAATTTATTAGATAAACCCTCACTATCTGAATCTCCATAGATGCCACAGTTTGTCAGGGGCTTCTGGTCTTGGGTCTGCACATTGATACTAAACGTGCATATTTTAGTTATGCATTATGCAATTTTGTGATGTCTTCCATAAATCTGAGCCCGTCATAGGCCATACTTGATTTGATTATTCTAGTGGAAAAATTGACGTAGAAAGGAAAGGCTATTACTTTTGTTATTGTCTTGTTTTGCGGATCTCTTATCAATTACGAGGGTGATTATTTGTCTTCATTATATAAATATAAAAATAATCTTAATTTTATTTATTTAATTAAATGAGTCAAATCTTTTAATTTTAATTTGTTAATTTTTTATTAAATCTGCATCGAATTTATAAATTATGTCAAAAATTACCGAAAATCTGGATGTTGTCTTTTGTATCATTTAATTTTGGTCAATACCATTTTAGTCTTTTGTAATTATCAGCTCAATCGATATCTGATGTTGTCCACGAGTCTTTGTTTTTTGCTAGGATTAAAGTAGTAGTATTGACCAAAAAAATGTGAAAAGTGAAACAGGTACTATTAAAATAGTCGGGGAGACTTGCCCAAAGGACTGTACACAATACACAGAACACGGCAAGTGAAAATAAAGTTGCCCCAACAGGGTTTGATTCAACTTGGAGATAAAGTACAAACTTTTAGATATTCATCAATGGCCCAATTTCAAATAAAAGCCAGTAAATAGAATATCCATCCTTGTTTCCCTAGAGTAAATAAATTTCACAAACACCCAACGAAAAAAAAATAAAAAAAAACTAAATTTCACAAACAAACTCAAACTTGCTATATAAATATATATATATAGAAAGGCCTAGCGGGTGCCAAAATGCCACCTCAGCAATACACGGCCAAACAGGCCGAGCCCCTCCTACTCTACCATGTGTATAACACCTTCAGCGTCACGAAAACGGCAAATGACCAATTGACTATATAATGTATTCTTTTTTTCTTTTTTAATAAGTAATAAAAATCTAGAATTGAGCCCCCTCAAATGTCTGTCCAAACTGCCAATTTGCCGGAACCACGTCGTAGCTGGTCACCGTCTGACCATCACTGGTGGTGACTTGGAATGACAGACTCTGTCCGTTTAGGTAGACATTGCTCTGCCAGTTCTGGCCCCAGTTCCTTGACATGGCTTGCCACCCTGTGTTGGACCCCTTGATCGACACAGAGTGCACATCTCCGGCGCCACCAACGTTTGTGATCAACACCAAGTTGAAGTAAGAGTGGCCGTTGATGGTGAACCTTATTCCTCCTTTCTTCACACAGGGCACCCTGTTTTGACCAACACAAAAAGTTATGTAAAAATGAGATTAATTAGCTCTATCGCCAAGTATTTTTTTTGATGAGTAGATGCTGAGAGGTTAATGATTTGTTCTTTAATTACCTTCTAAATGATATGGGAACAATCCCAGCTCTGTATTGAGCGATTTGCAAGAAAGCAGGCTCGGCCATGTCAAAGTGTTGAAGAGGCGGATTGCACCACCCACCGTTGTCGTTGGACAAGGCATAGTTAGGGGGGCAGAAGTTAGTGGCAGTGATAGTGATGGTACCGGGGAGGCACCAACTGGGGTCGTCGTTGCATCGCATCTCATAACAAGATCCGCAGCTCAAGCCATTGTTGAACAGAGCAGTGCTGAGTGCTGCAGTGTTAGTCCCATACCCTTGGCTTAACAGATTTCCGTACCCACAAGCACCCCCTGCAATTAATACCAACGTAGCCCATGAGAAACCCAACAATTAATTAAGCTCCTAGACCATAACCATTTTCTTGTAATAATTAAGAGAAATTCTAAAACTTACCCATTGTGCCGGATGCGTCACCCCCGCCATAGAACGTGGCATGTCCGCCTTCCCACCCTCCAGAGTCACCGTAAGTGCCTCGAAGGCATAGGTTTATGATAGAGAAGAGAAGAGAAATAGCAGACAATGCCGCAACAGCCATTTGTGTAATATTGTGTGTAGAGGCGACTGGGGAGGGAGGGAGGGAGGGGGTTTGAGTGCCAAGTGCTTGATGCTTAGAGTATGGGGAATGGGGACTAATTTATATAGAAAAGAGAGGCTTTGCCCCTTTTGGGGGCTGTTAGACGTGGGGTCATGTAGTAGAAAGGGAAGTTGTCGAGGCTCACATTTGCACATGCAAATGTTCTAGTTAGGGTACCAGGTACCAACTGCTGAGCCCTATGGGCCCCACCTGCACATGCATTTCTCAACCGTTTTCATTTTTTCATATAATGTTTTCTTCCTATATTTTTATGCTTGTTACGTGTGGTTGTGAACTTATGTGGTCTTTTTCTTATTTAGTGCCTGAGATTATGCAATCAACCAACAGTTTAATTAGGGCCTTTGATTGGGGAGCTTGGTGTCTTACAAGTCCAACTTGGTGGCTGCAGACGGCAGAGGCACAGCGAAAGGAACAAGAGCCCTCTAGGTAGGGGCAGTATTTCAAACTTAATATATATGGTGGTCTGTTCGGGCCATCTCCATAAATGCACCCAATGCTGCATGTTTTACACATTCCTCTACTCAGTTTCATGCATAACAATTAACAACAAAGAATAAGTACATTGTATGTTTGTCAATTCAGCGTTGGCAATATGGTGTTAGAGCTAAGTATTTAAGTAGGGGCAACAATTCGTATTCTCGTCTTGAATTGGGCCGCATTGGAACATAAATATATAACTATATAGGTCAACTATAACTTAACTCTTTTGATTAAACGAGTTATGTCTTTCAACATTAACTCGTGAATTTTATGTTAAGTTAGTTCGTGAATAAGAAATAAGGTTGCTTTCCATTTCAACCAGGCTACATTACCCTAAGCTTTCGTCCCTGTAACTGTATGTAGGGGATATAGGCTATAACCGGCCAAAATGAATATAAGCAGCTTAAAACCATGATGTAGCTAGGTCGAATTTTCAGGTCCACATGTATGATTGTCCAATAAGGAGATATGGAATCTTTTAAAGCTTGATGAGCTATGCATGACTCGGAAAATGAAGTATATTTTATAATTTCGTACCCTAAAATTTAAAGTACTAATCTTACTAACCATGAGTCTAATAATTAGATATATGACTCATCAAAATATATATGCATGGACTTTTGATAACTTTCCACATTCATTTTGTCGGTCACTTAAAGTAATCACCTTTCTGCAGGCCATAATTTATATATGAATGGCATCAGGTGCTTGTCAATCCAAATTTATATATGAAAATATGGCATCAAGATGCTTGAGGTTGAGGTTATGTTTGATATGAGAATTGACTATTTTTTAGATTAATTTTTATTAAGTATAAAATTAGTGTAATGAATTAATTTTTTAATAGTCATTCTGATAGTCATGAAAGAATGATTCTTTCAATTGAAAGAATAGTTATTCCTCTTAAATTAAAAAAAATAATCATTCTATTTTTAATAAAGATTATTCTTAAAAATAATTATTTCGCGTATTAAACATGTCTTTAATATTACACAAGGATTTGAATTCGCAACAATAGTAATTCAGATAATAAATGTAAGAGTTTTTATGGGGCTTATTTGTCTTCTGAACGAGTTGTTTGAGATCTGTTCAGATAGACGGATTCCATAAAAACTCTATTATATTTGCTGTTCAAATTGTTAGCAAACCGAACAACAAAATTGTTAAACTCTTTATTCATCTTGCGGAGTCACTTGTACACGTGGTTACTTCTTAATTCTAGGATAACAAGGACTTTTATGAAATTAAAATAACAAGAGGGCCGGTGTTAGTTATGCTTAAAGATTAGCATATGATTCGATTTTTTTTTTAAATTAGTCATAAGTCTACTCATTTTACAATAATATAATGTTCTTTTGGGCATCTCAATTAATTAAGACGTGAACAACTTTGTCAAATTTGAGAAAGTGGGGAGATTTGCTTATGGGCCTACCATGTTAGGGGCACATGCAACTCCCGACCTTCCCGGTCCCTTGAAGTCTTGCATCGTTTTCATATAAAAAAAAAGAGTTTATTTAAAAAAAAAAAGAATTTAACAACAATTTACTTCCTCCAAATCTTCAAGTTTGTCTCTTCTATATGGGAATATTATGGAGGTGGATTTTTTGGAGAGTCTAAGTCATGAACCATCTTGAATGATTTATGAAGCAACATATTATCTTTTTTCTAGATCGATTCTGAGCATGCAGGGTTTTTTCTCTCTATCATCAATGCTGGGTTCACCAATTTCGGTGCTAAGTCAAAACCTGTGGGCCTTGACTGGAAAATTAACCCGACACATTTTATCCTACATGATATTTGACTGGAGAAAAATTATGTCTGAAAGAAGAAAAACTAAGCTATAGTATATACCTTGTCTTAATTAAGTTTTTAACCATGGTGTTGCTCTCACTTTTTAGGGAATCGAGAACATAAAGAGTTTTATACGACTACAAATGGAGTTAAAGGATTGCAATTGGTATTTACGTGTTAAAATGTATGAATATAAAATTATATAGTTTAATATATAAGTTAATTTTTTATATGTTAATTAATTTTGTATTAGGTTTGTGTCGAGTTTGTATGCATGTCCTATTAAAAATTGTCAATCCTAAATGTTATATGTTGAGTTTAAGTTATGTCGATGCATGAATATAAAATTATATAAATCAACATTAACTTAACTCATTTAATAAAACGATTTAAATCTCTCAATCCTAACCCATTAATTTTGTGCTGAGTTCTTGTCAAGATCATGAACCGTATAAAAATTTGTCAGCCTTAAAATGAATGTTGCTAAGAGTACTACGGTTTTTATTAAAAGTTCTTTACAAATTAACGTGATAGTTCGTGTGACACTTATCACGTCAGCCACTAAACAATTAAATTTATTTGTCAATATTTTTACCATAAACATACTATCATGTAAGTTTATAAAAGAAATTATAGTAAAAACCTTAGTAATCCAAACATTTTCCTTATGATAGATAGAAAACTAAAAAACAAAATGGGTTTGGAAGGACATTTTAAAGCAAACATGCAGTGAGCATTTATTTGATTTATATCTTGTTGTGGCATTATAAGCCCCACCAGCTTCTATTGTACATCATGTATGAGGCAGATTTTCCCCGTTATCCAATTAATATAAACAAGTGCATGGTCTTGGTTCTCTAGATCTATCAAAATATGTGATCCAAAAGTTGCAGAAGAGCAGCTTGTAAATTAATGGGACCGACCAGGTTGAGGAAACTTGAAATGAGATCCACAAAAGGGCATGTGGATTTTATCCAAATGTTGTGTGTTAGGGACAAATGAAAGTGGGATTGTCGGTTAGAACCTTAAAAGGATGGAAAGAAACATGCATTGGCAAGAGGGTTTTGAATGGTCCCTTTCCAATGGCAGTTGATGAGTACTGTGGTCACACATAGCAGCTACGTACAGACAGGTCTGACATATGGTGCAAATTCAAACTGCCCAGCTTCCATGTGCATTTAAATGGTGTGCTGGGAGTGTAGGCCTGCCATCACCCTTGTAAGCTGACAAATTGGTTTTGAGTTGATTCACTAAGAGCATTCACATCCGCCTCAGCAAATGTTTGGCCAAATTTAGCTAAAACTTCACTTTTTCCATTTTAGCTAACAACTTTTCAAAAGAACCTACATCGGCTCAGTATTTTAACTAACAACTTTTACTATTTCATTTAAATATTCATTATCTATTCATTTTTTATTTTTTCTTTATTATTTCTCTAACAATCATATTTTTGAAACTTTATCATTTTCTAACAATTATATTTTCTAAAATTTGTCATTTTTTATTGATCATATTTTTAAAAATTCATTTTTTTCATAATTGTCATTTTAAAAAAATTCGATCTTTTTCTAAAGGTCTTTTTTTTAAAAAAAAAAAAAATAGAATCATTCAATACCAAAGAGGATTACTTAAAAAAAAAAAAAAAAAAACACACCAAAGAGGAACGCTGGCGCAGGAAAAAAAAAAAAGAAGAAGAAAAAAAGAAGGTGCAGGAGAGAAGAAGACGCAGGAAGAAAAAAAAAAGAAAAGAAAGAAAAGAGGAGAGAGGAGAGAATTGTTATTATTTTATTAAAATATTGTGTTTGATGAGCTACAGTGCTCAGCAACTTTGCTGAGCACTGTAGCTAGTCACCAAAAAATAGGGTATTTTGTTGAGCCCAATTGTGGGACTTTTTTTTGATTTTTTTGCTACAGGCTCAACAAAGTAGCCTTTTGGCTACTTTGTTGAGCCCAATGTGAGTGCTCTAAGCTAGCTCTACTTTAATGCACCTGGTGAAAGGATATGCTGCACGGGGGCTAAAGATTTCCCTTTCTGATTGAATTGATGGATATAACCCTTTTTGAAAGTTAAGGCCAAGGGGGTACAAAAACTGCTTTTTTCTTTTTTTTTTTAACCTTTGATTTTGAAGTGCTTCGCCTTCCACTCTATAAAATATGCAGGTCTTCCCTTCTAGAAGTTCCAAGGAAAGAGAACAACTGAGGAAGGTTTTTTTTTTTTACTTCTAAAAACAATGTAAGAATGCGTTAAAGACAACATCAAAATGTTTTTTTAAAAAAAAAAAAATTGGCTTAGGGGAAAAAAAATATTAAAAATGATGATGCAAATGATTGGACGGTTGAATTTAGTTCAACAAACACCTGCATAGTGAGTTGGGACAGTTGAGGACTTGTCAAACCTTATCGGTAGAGAAACTCTTTGATTAGCAATGCAAAGAGAATGATATGACGCTCAAAAGAAGAGATAGGAGATTGAGCATGGGTGTGCATGGTTATACCTAGAATGGTGATATGCAATCCCCTTATGTAGAGCGTTCATTGGTGGGTTATGGCCTTAGTTAGATTTTGCACTGTTTAAGTCAGGTTGAAATCGCGGAGTAGTTGGACTGAAATTATGGAGTAGTTTTCCTTAGTGCCACCATCCCGACATTTTTTTAATGGAAGTTATTATCCTTATTTAAGTAGTCATTATGCTTACGTAGTAGGTTGAGCTATATAGGTTTTTCCCTCTAGTTGAGTCCTGCCATATGTTTTTTGTTCAGTTCATTTGTGTCAACCTTCATTTTTTGGTCCAAACTTGTGATTTGAGATTCGTCAACTTGATCCGAATCTTAGGTTCAGATGTCCGTTTTCCCAACCCAAATTAGTTGAGCCTATATCATTAAATTGGACCATTATGAATCTATGAAGTGTAGAACATTTGACCCAGAAACCCAAAGCATAGGGTAGACTACGGGCAAAAAGATTGTTTGTCGGTTCATTGGGCCAATGGACCACATACTGAAAGCAAATCTTCATTGTCTCGAACCTACCTAAATTTTTTTTTTTTTTGGTGGATGAACCTCCCTAATTTTGATACAAACAAGTTTGATCGTACCGTTACGGTATGGTATTAATAGACTTAAACTTTGAACCTAATTTCACCTTCGGCCAAAATAGTTTAGAATAGCACTTTCTAAATTTGATTATCTTTTCTAACCTACCTCGACTACCATATATATTTATTTATTTTCTATAAATAGATCATGTAAATATGTAATACAATTATATGTTCAAGTCAATAAAGATCAATATATAACCCTATAAGACACCTCCTAGTGGTGAACCAAGGCCGAATCACCCAAATTTCTGTGTTCTCTTTCTGTTCATCCGCTTTCCTATATTTTGCATTCTTTTTTATTTATTTTTTTAATCTTTCTACAAAGATAATGATATTTCAACGCTATTTTTTGGTATGTCTGTACCCATGACTCTCACATGGTAAGACCAACATGATATCTACCAAAGCGCACACAAAAAAAAAAACATGAGATCTACCATGTTAAAGAAATGTTAAACTAAGATATCAAGTGGCGCTGAAATAGTCACCCATCTTATAACAATACATTACCGACTTACAGGCTGTTGAAGATGTACATCAGTATTGTATTGGGGACTAATATCCGAACAAAGAAAAGTACAACTTTCATTCAAAACCTACGGCGTATAGTGCTTTGAGAGATGCTTAGCAATTTTGCTGACAACAAATATGAGAGAGCTCTCACAAGACCCACATGTTCGAGCAGGTGTCAAGCAACCTCTCCACTGTTTAAGCAGGTGAATTTTATAAAAACTCTCACTTTACTGACAAGATTGCTAGCAATCCGGCCTAGTGCTTCAGATCAAAATTCATTGAACAAGAAATAACAGTCGTGTTAACAGGCTCTTGAGCATTAATTGGCACTGACTACGCTGATGGTATTGCCACTAAATATCGAGACAGAATTGCCTCTCTTGCAGCCCTGCAGGAGTATTTATGAATAAAATTGATCGTTTCCACCACAATTCACATGTTATATCCATATAACCATGCGGGGTCTACAGCCACATGGCCTAGTTGCTTTGGAGGCCAACATCATATAACTGTTACAACTCTAATTTAAGACAAAATGTATGTTTATCTGAGATGAGGATGGCAAACGAGAGAGAGAGAAAGAGACAGAGAGAGAGAGAACAACCGGTTTGAATAACAGACAGATTTCTTCTCCCAGCAATTTTTGGACAGTAACAACAGAACAAATATTGAGAGGTGCCAGGCATGAATGAATGCTGCATCTTTCTAATCATTGGAAAGCCCTCTATTCGCATAAGAAAAAGACCCAGAAAATACAAATTTGGAATACAACAAGAAAGAACACGTGAATGTATAAGACCTGAAAAGCTACAAAAAAATTAAAAAGCCCAATCGCTCTAAAAGAATTAATTTCAAAAATAAATAATACCTTCGGCTGTCAATAAGTCAGTCTATGAACAAATCCAACAAATAGGGGCAGGTGAAGGTTGGAAAACTTTGCATCAAAATCTGTTGCTGCTTTCACTTACAGAAATGGAGGTGCTTTCAGGCTTCATCATATGGGAGCCTCTGCCACTGATATCAAGCCCTTGCAACCGGCCAATAGGATCCTGCTGCAACATATCTGAGAAGGCATGTGAGTGGGCTGCAGCAAGCATAGGCTGATGAGGTGTTGACATGTTCGACTGGAATGGATGAAATTGTGGCATTTCAATGTTTTGGGGGTCACGTGGCTGTGAAAAGAACGAAGATGTAGGGTACAAAATGGGGTGCATTCCCAGATTGTAAGTATCAGTGTGCGTCATTATTTCTCCAGTTGCAACCTTGAGCCTCTCAACTTCCTTCTTCAGTGCATCATTTAGAGCTGTTTTGAGAACAGTAATACAAGTACATTGCTATTAGCATGTTCCCTCGCTATTTTCTAGGACAGGTAAAACACATTCACAATAATAAATACATGGCCAATATCCTTGTAAGATCGTTTGCACCTAAATAGATAAGCAATTTGAGGTACTAGCAGACAATAATTGGACCAAACTGATGTGCTCTCAGACCACAACTAAGTAGGAAGTATACAAAGGACTCAAAGGAAGCACCTACTTTTAGTATCATATTAAGAAGTAAATTATTGCATAAGTATTCATATAAGGCGGTCAGCACCAAAGTTAGTTCATCTTTGATAGACATCAACCAGGAAAACAACATAGAACGATTTTTAGTACTTACATTCTGTCCACACCACCTAAAAGAAATAATAATGCTTGCTCACTTGTAACAAGTGACAAGTGGAAACACTGAACTTTCAAGAACGGGTGCACAAAGCAGAGATCATATGTTGAACACAGCATGACAATGGTTTTTATTACCAAAGAAAGTTGTTTATTTTAAAACTGGCATGCATGATTCGTACCATCACGTAACTGAGCTTGTTGTTCCATAGCTTGTAACCGAAGCTTAAGCTCTGTATTTTCAGTGCTCAGGCCCGATGTATCTCTCTAAAAGAAAACAGAAACAAAAAGACAAAAAGCCCTCAGTTAGAAATCCATGGAAAGAAAAGCACTGTATGACAAAATAAAGAGACAACAAAAATTAAAGAACGGGGTTCTTTTTTATATTCAGAATCATGTAAATATACTACAGAAGCATAAATTTTATGGAGTAGCACAAAGGAATTGCATCCATATTTAGTCATATTTGACGTGGATACTTCCTTGTATACTTTCCTATGCATATTCAATAGGACATATACTACATAAGCATATGTCCTTAACTTTGGAAATGTACCAAATACTTCTGAAGTTCACCTGTTAAGTCATAGGACACCACCTTGAACATTAGCATTGATTTGTGATCTATAACTATGTTGTCAACACCTTTTCGATTCTTGTCAGTTGGTTCATAAGTTAGTCAACTAGAGAAGGCGGGAGATAAAGAGGCTTTGAAATCTATATATATTAAAATAATCAGGATATAGACAAACCATAAAACCTATGCTTTTAATTGGACAAGAAATGAAAAGATAATGGAAATTTTTTTTTTAAAAAAAAAAGCCAAGAAATGGAACCCACAAATGACCATTTTAGTTACTATTTTTTATTTCTTCCCTTTTTTACTAGGTTAGACTTGGACCTAAGAACTGCAAACCCCACCCACTGGTTACCACTTGAGCTTTGGCTCAAGTGGCATGAACATTTCCATTACCTTACATCAATTGCCCATTTTTATCACCTTTCATCAACCTTGACCTTTATTTGTTAAGCAATTTTAGTGTACATATTATCTTAAAGCATTCTGGTAGCCAGAAAAGCGCAAAGTACAAAGTTATCACAAATGGGTTATATCAGAGTGCAAGGGAGTCCATGCACATCCATGTGAAACAAATAAAAGCATCATTTAGCAAGTCAGATGAGCATTTTAGTAAGAACCTGAAAAAGAGTAAGTTGTGCAGAAAGAGTTGTTGCTTCTGTTTGAAGGGTTTGAACTTTTCTCTCAAGTTCTGATATGTAGCGAGCTTTCCTCTCTTTTGAGCGAGCAGCAGACTGTCGATTTGCCAAAATCCTGAATCAAATATATTGTTAACTAGTAAGCTTAATTGTAAACTCAAGTAAAAATAACGTTTGTATTTCAAAAAAAAAAAAATCACAAATTAACTCTATAAAAGAGAATGTTAACCTTACTAGAGAACCAGACATTGGAATTTCTTTCCATTAAGCACCAGCTCAAAACTGCTAAGTTTATAAAAGATAATTTCATTTAAGTCTACAAGTGAAGTTTATAAAATAAGGTTAGAATGTCACTAGATAGCAAAATGTTAGGATTTCTTCCCATGAATCTCTGGCTCAAAAACAAAATGCATAATTCTGTCAACTCTTTTGCAATACATTTAACTCTCATCCATTATCCTCATATTTGAACGGACAAAACAAAGTTTTACAACAAGTACACAACATTAAGCCTAGTCATAAAAAAATTAGGCTTCTTTGTTTTTCTTTGGGTGGGGTGGCGGGTTTGAAACAAAGGAACAACAGATCCAGTGACTAGAATAACATTAGTTAGCCATGTGCATGACTTATTAAAGGATGTAGTGACAAAGGTTCAAAAATACCTAATTTGCTTGCATTAGGTAAAGGTAATCAATCCTCTTCATTTGTTGACTCAAGTTTTAGGAAGACTTATGCTTTTTTCACAAAAAATGGAACATTTCCAGAACGTAGGAACTCATAGCCAGCGACATTTAAACATATTAAGAAATCATATAATTATGGGTCAACTGGTCCTGGTGGCTCATGGTAATAGCATGTTCAAGAAGAAGGTACATGTTTCAAAGTTCAGTAAATGCAAGTAAATAACCCATTGGACCATACATGAAAGTAAGCAACCAGAGCAGGTTAAATCTCCCAGATATTCCATCAAACATTTTTTTTTGATAAGTAAGAGTCAATATAAAAGCGCAAAAGCGCAGTCCTGCGCACACAAGTATAGAAATGACCGCCTAAAAAGGGGAAGAAAAATGTACAGATATTCCATCAAACATTGACTTGAGTAAACAAAACCAACTCATTCCATCTTCTAACATGGATGACCTATATTAAACTTGTGCTTACAATATGTAGAATGCACTGAATTCTATGAGATAAAAGATCCCTCCCTACCTCATTTCGATTCATCTATCAAAACTCTAAAAAGGGCTCAGCGAGAACCTAATTCTGAGATCAAAACACACGTGCACAGAAAAAAAAAATCCAAAATTTTGAGAACTGAAAACAGAAATTCAGTGTGAACCATCAAATTACTAAAACATAATATGTTGTATAGAATCTGTTTCACATTCCTATCAAAGTTACTAAAACATTCACAAGGATGAATCTTTTTTTTTTTTTTCCAAATTACGAATCTGTTTCACATTCCTATCAAAGTTAATCAAAAAATAGAAAATTTTCCATCTAAACATCCCCAGAAAGATAACCAAAAGATCAATAGCTATATTAAACATCATAATTCACTAATTTAATATTCATAACCAAAAACAGAAGAAAAACCCAACCTCTTGGCTCGCTTGGGATCGGCGGTCCACAATTCAGCGAGCTTCTCAGGAGCAATGGCCTTCTTGGCCTCTATGCTCTCCAACATCCAAGGCTCATCCACCGAATTGCTATGCCGGTGCCTCGGCCTCTCGTCAGATTTCGCGGTGGAGGGTCCGGTTCCTTCGAGTCCGGACCCGAACTTCTCAATGTCCATGTAGCTGCAGAAGAGGTCGTCCTCAAGAAATGGATCCGAGACCAGATCCAGGTCGTCGGGGATCCGGATGTGGACCTCGGAGTGGGCCCGCCGGTGGTTAGCCCCCCGGAAGGCGGAGGCCATTTCCAGTTGAGGCTGAGAGCTTGGGTTTCGACTCGGATTCGGGTTCGGGTTCGACGGATCCATGTGTTCGTACGGTGATCAGAGTGGTGGTTCTTCTTCTTCACTCATGTTTCACAGTTTGCGCCTCTTGGTACGAGAATCGTTTTTATTAGTTCGAGTCAATGACCGGGGAAACGATATCGTTTTGGGGGCAGCTTTTTAACTTTTCTCACCACCAATCCCTCCTATAGTCCTATATAAAAGCTTGGACACATAATTTCATCCAATATGGCAATATATTATATATATATCCATTATCCAGTACCAACTCCTTTTATTTTCTTATAAGAAAGCCCTTTTTTTTTTTTCAAATAATAATATTATTATATGACTGAACATCTATCATATTAAGTTCTTAAATGGAAGTCCGCTCCTAGGAGGTTTTATTTTCTCTTATCTTTTTAATCACAGGAAATTCATTACCTTTTTGGGAGGATGTCGAATTTTGTTCGAAGTGGAATAATTTTTTCTCATTAAATTATCAAATTATCATAAGCTTAAAACAATTTTGTTAAGAACATAAATAAAAGTATTTATTAGGAGAACATATTCGTTATTATTTGTTTTTCAAAAATAAATTCCAGTCTGCTCACTACGTTATTCGGGGTTCACGAGACCTTGTCTCAAACAGACCTGCTCACTGCTGCATATAAGTTGGCATTTAGTGGGCCGGATTTTAACCGGCCCACTGTACAGGTCTACCAATGATAGATAGCTAAATCCATATTTATAATTCTCATTTAAATATCATGTTGGAGAGAATAATAAGAGATAATTGTCATGGCACTAAAATGCGACAGTGGAGGAGGGGCTATGATGGAGCCACAAACAGGCCCACAATCCATGCCCACCGGCCTCACCCTATATAAATAAATAAATAAATAGTCCCCGATAGATGAAGTAATTATACTTAATGTGGGCCGTCTGATAATTTCCCTCAACCCACGCAACTACTGGAACCGTAGGATTGAGTCCCAACTACCACTCACAACCATTTTTCAACACTCGCTTAAGAGAGGTGTTAGATTAATTGCAAAGGTGACGTGGATGATGGGGTGAGTCCGATGGAACATTTATGGAGTGGACAGGTGTCAATCTCAATGAATTCGAGGGTCCAGTAGGGGTGAGCGATCTGAAACGAGAATGGACAAATGTGGAGCCATCACTCAGTTTCTGCCGGAGCCACATGATATCCATGTGCCACAGCGCCACTCTTTTCTTCACAAGCCAAACAGGGCCGGCTACGCAAATAAATAGAGTCACAGATGTCTCAACTCTCAACTCAAGAGGATAATTATGTCCCATCAGAAAGCCAAAAACAAAAAACGAAAAAACATTAACCAGGGTCTCCTTGGTATACTGTTGAGAGGGCAAAGCAAGAAAATGGGTCTAAATTTTCCATGGGTAGGATTTAGGAATGATAAATTGTTGATCGATTATGCTTTCAAAAACCTTAATACAAGTTGAAGGCGCAAAAAGGAGATATTATTAAGGGGCAGTGGGACAGATACGAATAAATTTATAAAAGATCAGTGCCCTTTTTTTCTTTTTTTCTTGTGTTCAAATAATTAGCATTGTCTTTATTGTGACTTAAGGGCTTGATTTGACTCTTGAGTATTACCCGATTGACAAGGCAACATGACAAGGCCAAGGGCTAAGGCCTAAGGCCTATCTATGCTTGCCTTCTACAACTTTCTTACTCTCGCATGTGTATTTAATGTGAAATGTTATGGCTCATTTTCTGTATTATTTTTTATCCATCTCTTTTATGTTCTTCTAAACAATTTTTTTTTTAAAAAAAAAAAAATTGAATGGCAAGGTGGTAAAGAGATAGGCTAAAAATGAGCCTAAGCATCTCATATATAATTTTTTTTTAAGGGTTAAATATACTTAAATGTTTTGAATTATAATTATTTTTTAAAAAGTTTTACAAATTGATAAGTGCAACACCTAAAAACATAAAATTACAATTTTATTACAATTAAGTCATTCTTTTAAAAATAATCATATTTTCTTTAAAAAAATAAAAAATTATTTAAAAAACTACAATCAAAATTTTGTTTTGTTTTGTTTTTATTTTAATTTTGATTTTTGATTTTTGATTTTTTTAAGAAAATATTGGTATTTTTGAAAGAATGATAAAAAAATGGCTTAATTATAACAAAACAGTAGTTTAATGTATTCAAGTGTTACACTTGTCAGTTCGTGATAATTTTTTGAAAAATACAGATAATTCAAAAAACCTAAGTGTATTTAACATTTTTTTAACCTTAATTGAAATTTTAGCAATTTACTGCGAGAGGTTATATGGAACTCATTTGTCCTAATAAATTTGGATGACTTAACTACTTACTCGGACAAATAGGTCTTATGTGAGCTCTCAAACATATCTTATCCAAATTGTTAGCAATTTAAACAGAAATTATTGGAGATCTCCATCCAACTTTTCCTCCCATATATAGTTAATTTATCAAAGCGTGAATTAATGTATATTGTTATTAAACCTACAGCAATTAGCTACTATGTCATACAAAATTGTACACATCCATGGTGGCTATCTCAGGACTGGGATCCAGACATTGGCCAAAAACCAAAGAACATATATATAAATTATACTCGACCTTTAAATTCAAGAAAAAGAGGAGAGGAGTGGGAGAATAAGCATTTTTTTTTTGTCTTTCAAATAAGCAAATTAAGATTAGGTGGGATCAGGTACCATAATCAAAAAGTTATTACTCCTCAGGCACTTTTTTTCTTCAAAGTCCAACCCTCTCTGTATATCAGTTCTCTCAACAATGATTTCGAAGTGAAAAGACAGGCAACAACACATGTGTGTCGTTCATTTGGTATCCTCCTCCCATCTGTGTCGCAGTTTTTCTCTCAATCTCATAATCTACAAAGAACCCATCAACCTCAAATCAATCCTCTTCTATCTTGAAAGAAACTAGAAAATATCAGAGGTTGTTTGCATTGATGAATATTTTTAGAAACTGTTTGCATTGATGATTTTAAAAAGAAGGTGAAAATTGTAATTCAAAGTCTGAAAAACTGTTCACCACCCCTTCCCTTATCCTGGTGACCCAACAAGATGCTTTTTTGAAACTCTTTTTATCTGGCCAGAATCCTGACAGGCAGTACACAAATTACTCAGAAAAAACCCATCTTTCTCTTTACTTCTCCAGCAGATCAAGAAGAACCAAAGAAGCCCCCCCTCCTACTTAACTGATTTTCCTTCAATTCTCTGTGTTCACACACAGGCATAGAGATCCAAGAAGACAAGCTACTTTGTTGAATTCGTGAGATGAACTCCCTTCTTTCCGTCTCCTTTGTCGTTCGGTTCGCTGCTGAAAAACCGCGGAGCAACGAAATCGTAAGCCCATTTACAGACGTTTTCTGAAATCAAGAGGGTGGGTGCGAGAGTTCAAGAATTCGGAAATCCCCTGTTAGTTAATTTGTTCAGTGCAGAACCTATATTGAGCAATGGCGACGAATCTTCACCATCGTCCACACCGTCTACTCCTCGATACAGAATCGAGCGCGCAGCCATCCAACGGAAGTAGGAGTGAACGCGGGACTTACGCCAGCGAGGCAAACTTCGATACCAACATGGTGATTATCCTAGCAGCCTTGCTGTGTGCATTAATAGGCGCGCTGGGGCTAAATTCAATTGTGCGTTGCGCTCTAAGATGCAGCCGTAGGTTTGCTTTTGAAACGCCGGGTGAGACCGCCGCTCGTCTAGCCGCCACAGGTCTTAAAAAGAGCGCATTGCGTCGGATCCCCGTCGCATCTTATGGGTCGTCGGAGCTAAATATTCCGGGCACAGACTGTCCCATTTGTCTTGGTGAATTTGTAAAGGGTGAGAAAGTTAGAGTGCTGCCAAAATGCAACCACGGCTTCCATCTAAGTTGCATAGACACATGGTTAGTGTCGCACTCATCATGTCCAACTTGCCGGCAGTCGCTGCTTGACCCGCCAACGAGCTCTGATGCAGGGGATGCTGATGCTGGAATCCGGAATCCTGCAAATGCAACATCAGAGAGACAAGGGGATGTGCTAATAGCTGTGGATCATGAGGTAAGTTAAATCTTCAACTGCAAAAGATTTCACAACCCTCCACTTATTTTTCTTCTCTTTTTTTTTATTTTATTTTATTAATATATATTAGTATTTTCTTTTCATGTTGTTGGGAGAGATCAGAGAAGTCTTAGCTAGTTGCAATGTCAATGCCTACATGAAGGTTGCTGAGGCGATACTGTGTCTGTACATGATTAGTACTGTGATAATTAAAGAAATTAGTATTGGAAATTAAGTTTGTTTATCTCTGCTGATCTTTCTACCTCTCTCTCCCTCTCTTAATTACTCTTGAGTTATCTGTTAGGAGGCCAAACTGTTCATCATGATATTTTCCCCAAAAGAGAGAGAAAAAATTATCTTCGATGTCTCCTAAATCATTATAAAAAGTGGGTTGTTGAATATATGGGACTTGGTTTTGTAGAATACAATAATCAACAATCAACATTGCGACTCCACAAAGATATGAAAATCATGTCAGTAGTTATATCACAATATTGGAAATAGTACTCCCTTTAATCTGGAATATTTACAAGTTCATTGGCCTATGAGAAAACTACAAAAATCAAAAGCAATGCTTCTCTTTATGCCAATTTTTCACACAAACTTCACATTGATTGATCCAGCTTGTTTCAATCACTTAATCTCACTTGAAATGCGTCATATCAATTAATATTATAATAGTCTAAAAATTTAGTGTAAAAAGTAGCGTTACTTTTAAATCAAAATTCTAACTAATACTATAATAGTCTTAAAAATTTAGTATAAAAAGTAGCATTACTTTTAAATCAAAATCAAAATTTCACGTGCCGCACACGAGCCGCTCTCTGGTCAATTATTATTCGAAGTGGTTTGCACTTTGCATTGCCAACTAAAGTCAGTTCAGAGGTTTCGATTCCTTTATTTTTGAGTTAAAAGTAGAGTTATTGGGCATAAGGCATCATCTCTCTTTTCCTTTCATAACTTCAAACTTCCATACTCTCCCCAATATGCCCTATAAAATGCGTGGGCACCTTAGCCACCCTGCCCAGGACAGCTCCAAATGTTGTCACGCTGACACAATTTTTACACGATGATTGCTTCATGTCCTTCGATTTTTACTACAACTTTTTTTACAAATTAAAATAAAGTGATATTTTTTATACCCATTTATTGAACCGATCGATCGACATGGTTTGTGTTAAATAATTTATTCAATTATAGATTATAAAACAACTTTATAGTAAAAGTTAGTAGTAGAATCTAGGAATCTGTTTTTTCTAATTACAACTTGGAGAGGATGACTAAAAAGTTTTGCCGTCTTGGAACAAACGACTATACCCAGCAGATTGCAGAAGATGAAATTGTTGTAGATTCTAGTTGAAGTCGAAAGTGCTTTCTTCCTTTTTCTTGGTGTCAGCATAACATTGGAGCTTGTTTAATTATTGAAAGTATATAAAGAAGAAAAGGGAAAAGCTGAAACGGAAGCATGTTTTTAAAAAAACTTCGTAGGCTAAGGAAAATTTTGTGTTTGATTTGATAGCCTTTTCTTATCTACTTTCCTTTCTGCCCTGTTTGATTTGATAGCCATTTGAATTAAAAGCATATGGAACACAAAAAGAATCCTCATTTTTGTGATTACAGAATGGAATCTTGAACTCTTTCTTTTTTTATTAAAAAAAAAAAAATTGCATTCATGCACTAACTTTCGACATGTCTAAGTAACGAGGATAGCTTGTGGTGTGATGAGGACATTTTACCAAAGCATCTTTCATCATTGGGAACACACCCTCTTGGATCCGATTGATCAATATCAATCTCACAGATTTTTCCTTGATTCGGAAGATTGCGGCAAAGAATTACCTTTTGTGGAACAACCATGAGTTTGTCGTTGTTTCAATCCTTTTTCACATTATATATATTGTTGCCACTATGAGTCTGCGGTTCGTGTGTTTGTGTGTTAAGTTTTGATTTTGTCGAAATATAAACTTAATAAAATTATATAGATCACTTTAATCTAATTTATTTACTTAGATGGATCAGATTCTTCAACTTTAATTTGTTAATTTCGTGTTGGGTTTATGTTTAAGTTTTCGGCTCGTGATAAGTCAATTTTAACTTAATTTATTTAATTAAACATATCAGACTCCTCAACTTTAACTTACTAATTTTAAAGTTAAGTTCATGTAAAAATTGTTAACCTTGTAAAGAAGCATGAGTTTATGGTGGTTTCAATTCTTTTTACCGATTTACACAATTGCTAGGTTTGGCAAAGGTTTTTCTTTCCCTTATTTTTTTTCTCATCAAAATTCAACTTCACTTTTAATAATATTTCATCAATCATTTTTTAATAACTTCTTCTTCTTCCTTTTTTTTTCACTTTTATATTACATCAATCAATTTTGATTATGCAAGTAAAAAACTTACAAAAAAAAAAAAAAACATTTTTTAACTTTTTCATACAAAAAATTCATAACATTTTTTTTACATTATATCACATCAATCATTTTTCATTATTATTCAACACTCAAAAACCTTAAAATCATTTACCAAATATGTCCACTATACATGTTGTTGCGCCATATGAGTCTACAAGTCCTATGCCTACATCGTACAAGGACACACGTACCACTTTTGGTACAAAGATTGTGAGGGATTGCACTTGGCACCCAATTGACATTGAAAAGCTACGCCGTATTGAAACAATTCACCATGGCTAATGGCTATGCTATACCCAACGAATATTTTCAGTGGTCATATCGAGTGGAACATATTTCCAACTTCAAATAAGAATAGGCAGAGAAAAGGACTTGCCACTCATGTAAAAGTTACCTTATGTGCTCTAAATCTTATGATCATCATTCTCTTCTTCCTTTGGTAACCAAAGACTTTTGAGGCCCTGTTTTTAAGGTGAATATATGTCTCTCAACTTCTTTTTATCTTGGTTTTTTTTTTTTAATTAAAAAAAAAAAAAAATTGCTTATGGGTTTTAGTGCGTGTAATAGTAGTGGTGTCTGATATAGTCCGACGGCTAGAATGATAGTCCATGTAAAAGCTAGATAGGATGTTAGAGCATTTTTAGTAGTAGTAGTTATTTTAGCTACTCAAAATATATTTTTCTTTTTTCTTTTTAGCTACTAATTTTTTAATGCAAACTCTAACAGATTATTTATCTTACCCTCCACTTTCTTTAAATATTATTTTTCAATATATTTTTTATTGTGAAAGTTTAAAGAAAGGGAGAGATAGAGTGAGAAAGGGGAGAGAACATAATAATAATAAAAAAGACTAAAAGAAGTTACGATGCTTTATTTTGAAGCATATAAAAGGTTTGCTAGAGATACTTTTAGCCGTAGAGGTTTGGATAATTAGCTGATTAGGCTGGGTGTTCTCTTATATATAAAAGCCCATATGCAGTTGGGCTAACCTCGAATTAGCCCATTTACTTGATTCCCATCCTTTTCATCTCGATTCATATTTTCATTTCTATATTCAATCATTAATTCACCGCAATTAATCACCCAATTACAGTCATCAATATCTCCATATCTTAATCAAAACAAATATACATTCAAACCTTATCCAAAATATAATACAAATATAAAGTCCTTTACATTATAGGTAGTATATACATTATTGGAATTTCAGAAATTGTGAAAGACTCTCAATGAGACAACAAGACAACATGTAATACAAGTTGATTACCATGTGCCACGTAAGTATGAAACTATCGAGTATTATATATGGATATAAGTAGGGATTTATATAATAGTTTTAAGTTGATGGGATTACTAATTCGCATTCATGACATATTGTAAATTATAATAAAAATAAAAATGACGCCAATAGTTAACAAGATTATAAATATTTCAACAACAAGATTATAACATGGAAAAAAATTATTTTCAAATTGGAAAAAATTATTATAAATAAAGAAGATAATAGATAAAACCACTAAAAAAAATTAGATGAGTAATCCATAACCTTTTTAGAAGCCAAATCATGAAACCGAGCTTATTAAGAGCCTCTTATGCTTAGTTTTAGCGTAGGACTAGTTCATTAGAAGCCGTATCTATTTTTTTCTATGAGTAGAGGAGAGGGATTTTCTCTCTCTAAAATTAGAGAGAGAAGCAGTTCTTGATTCTCCTCCGTTAGGGCATTAACATCAAATTCTTCAAAATTTTCTTTAAAGTTGGAAGAAAGGTCTAACTTTTTTCTATTTTAATTACTCATTTTTTAAAAAACACTCTACATCTCATTCTTTTTTTTTTTTTTTTCTTTACTCCAATAAAATATTCATTCTAATTTTTTTTTCCCTTATTCTTTCTTTATTCTTTTTTTCGGACAATTATATTCTTTCAATACAAATAAGACCATTTCATCTCCAATTTTCATTCACTTCCATCCAAGTTTGATATTCTTTCTTTCATTCTTCATTTTCTCAAAAGTTGCTATGGAAGAAGAATAATTGAATAGCAAGAGAGGATCAGCATCACATTGTCGATATGTTCAACATCGCACATTCATATGACGTGATTCTTTACAAAGCCACAAAAAACTTATTTTCGATTATGTTGTTGAATCACCAGTATATTCTCCAAAATCAATACTTTCTCCAAAAGAGAGATAATGTTGGAAGGCTCGATTTATCTTCCCTTAAGAAGATGAACTCCGCACTTAAAAGATGCTTGTTTACGGAATAAGGACTTATTTTATGGAAGAGAAAACCGCAATGAAGTGTCTAACAAATTGTTATGTGGTTTCAATTTTTGAGGACGAGTACTTGAGATTACCAAACAACAATGACATTGCCAACGGCCAACCAAAACCGTGAATTTTCATGTATATTGGAGGATAGTATTGATTAAATGAAAGAATTATTCGACTGCATGAAAATGTATGTTTTCTAGTTATGTCCCTGAACCAATAGCGATTCGAAGGGATATTAGCTGCTGGCCCCTTGAAAACCAATATTTATACTATCAACAAAGAAAATCTAATGATGTTCAAAAGGACATATTCTTTAACTCTTGGAATAGATTCACAAGATTGTGTGTGAAATTGCTGAACCAAAGCCATGCTCTAACAAAACAGACAAAAAGAAACCCAAAATCGAAGCCATCCCCTGTAACCCGAAAACTCAGAACCAAAGAACCATCCCCTACAAAAGGCTCCAAGCCAAATCCCAAATCAAAAACCGACAAAAAACCATTCCACCACCATAAACGCACAAAACCAACACAACCGATTCATAACCAAACCCATCGCTGTAAAATCGCCATGCACAGCAGCAAAAAACCAAACCCAAAAATCACATAGATTCAATGATTTCAATCCATACCCAGTGAAGGGATTTAACCCACATCACGGTCGGAAGCAAGATAAGAGACAAAATCATCACTTTAAGACAAAATGGAAGCAACTTTTAAAGTTCAAAACCGTAGCTACCATATATTATTGCTACAGAAGCATAACGAGCCGGCTTTTGGCTTCCATGGGCAAAGTTCCAATCAGAGCAGCAAACAAAGCATCAAAAGACCCATAATAAGACAAGAAAAGTAAAATGTTCATTTAGATAACTCGGCAGAGAGAGTGTTAGCTAAGCAGGATATGGTTGTCTGAGACACCCCTCTAGTCCCTCCCAAGTACCATTTCTTGATCATCTCAGTCACATTTGCGTTCTCCACAATGGTTTTTGAGTCCTTCCCTTCAGTCGAAAGAATAATCTGACACATAAAAATACAGGCACGGGTAATTAATTGATTAAATCAATAATTTCTTATTTATTATACTTTTATGATAAATGATAACTTAATAAAAATTTAAGACACGTTTAGTACGCAAAATGACGTACTATTTCAAAAAATAGTCTTTATTAAAAATAAAATAAATAAAATATATTAGTCTTTGAAATAGTTATTCTAATTGCCATAAGAGAATGATTATTCTTAAAATTGAAGGAATAATCATTTCTCTTAACTTAAGAATAATGATTATTCTCTCAATTAAAAGAATAACTATTTTCTCGTGGCCATTAAAAATGACTATTACAAGATTAATTCACTTTACTTATTCTATTCTTACTAAGGACTATTACAAAGAATAGCTATTTTGCGTACCAAACATGACTTTAGATTTTTTTTGTGTTCTCCTAAAATTAATGTGCTTTTTAAAAATTATCATCAGATCAAAATTTAATAATAGTCTATTACAAATTCAATGGTAATTTTATAAGTTAAATCAATTTTAGGAAGGCACAAGAAAAACTTGGGTCTTTCTTTTAACATTACTAATGATTAAATTTATATTTTCTTATAAATTTAAACTTTTAAAATAAGTAGTGATTTAACGACTAATGTTAATGTTAATGAGAATGATAATTTACCTCGGCGGTGGCAGAAGTTGCTGGAAAATGATATGTGATGATGGAATTTTTCTTGAAATATGCAGCCTGGAAGAATTCAACTAGTTTCTCCAAGGCTGCCTCCTCCTCCTCTTCATACTTGTCATCGGCAGCCAATCTATCCCTCACAGCGCTCTCTAGCTGCACTCCATATTGGGAACCCTTGATCTCCTTAATCACCACTATTCTTAGAAATTTCTCCACCGGAGCTGCACACACACACACATATATATAGATTAGAGAAGTTGTTTTTAGCAATAAACAAACTATAGATCATTTGGATTACTGCAGAAATTATTATACCAGAAATAAGGGCGTCAAAGAAGTCATCATCTTCAGCTAGGACAGCTCCAGGTTTACCCTTCCATTGCTGCAGATGCTTCACAATTTCGGGTTCCAAATAAACTCCAATTGCTGTGAACTTAATCTGGAGAAAGTGTATCTCGATGTCCGTAATTCCTATCACACCAGGAGAAGAAAATTTTCGTCAAAGTCAGGTTGTTAAGAGAGAAGATGTAATTAACTAGTAGCATGATGAACATTATAGATATTAATTAAATTGATGAAAAATTAGTAGAAGCGTGACATGTTGTTGTGTACCATGACCCAGCAGAGATAACGGCTTTGTGGTGGTAATCTCAGGAGGAAAAGGGATTTCATCCACCATAACCGTTTCAGTACCCACTGTTGTAGCACACATCAAGAACAAAGTGTAGATGATCAGAAATATTACAAGAAAGAGAAATTAAAGTATAATCAATGGGAAAAAAAAAAGGGGGAGAAAGAGGTAGCTCTTACTGGTTGTAGTGCTTAATTAGTTGGGTGAATGCAGTAGTGAGAAAGAAGAGGGAGATTAATTAAGGTTTGAGAAAGAAAAGGAGGGTATAGCTGATATTTAAGGCTGTCTTTGGGGGGTTGCTGAGCTAGCTGACACTCTTCTTTTTGTGTCTTCCAGTCTTGGCTGAAGGACGTTGGTAGGTAGTGGAGGTTGCTGAGCTTGTGATTCATCTCATTTTCTCCCGCCTTCATACCCCCTCTCACACTCTTGGCCAACCTCATTGCCAGCGAGTAATAATGCTACTCTTTCACGGCAATTGATGTGACAGATTTTAAGTATTTTTTTTAAAAAATAATTGATATAAAAGTTACTTAAAATATATCATTCTAATTCATATAATATATGAATATAAAGAATAACATTATTCTATACCAAAACAATCATATTCTAATTTTTCGCTCATCTCTTTCCATGCCCAAGACTGTTTGTGGTTTTCTTTTTACCTCCAATAAACCATTTGTGGGAGGATAAAGTTCTTTTTTAAATTGGGTAGGAAGAGGAAAACATGAAGCATGGTCTAAATATTTAAGGGATTTCCTAGGCATTAATAAATATTTATGGGTTTGGTTCGGACTTTGGAAATTACATTTGAGGCCTTATGGTATGGCAGCAAGTAATCCACGTGTTGGGTTTGCATACCACCGCTCAGTTTACCTACCTTCCCAATTAATTAATATTAGTGACTACATGTCATTTTAACGGACAAGAATCTCTCTCTCTCTCTCCTCTCATATTGAGTGACTATATTTAAGATTTTATTTTATTATATTTAAAAGAAAAATATTATTTAGTATTTTTGTTATTAGTCTTTCAGCATTTCTTGTTTGATATCCTGTTTTAAAATTTTCTATTAAAAAAAAACACAAATAGTATATGTGAATGTGCAACATAAGATAAAAATTGTTAAAAAATGAATATCAAAGTGCTAATAACATTTCTCTTTATTAATACTCTTGATATTTTTAAATGACGTAATAATAAATGTACTTATTTATCAAGTAATATTTTGTACACAGTTAGATCTGTAAATTAAAATCTTAATCTAAAATAATTTATCTCAATTTTAGAAAAAATAAAAAAGATCTTATTTCCATTTTTACAAGAGTAAGGCTTGTGTGAGTTTTTTTTTTTTATTATTATTATTATAATTTACATGAAAAGTCTTTAAGAGATTATCAATAACCAATTTCCTTCCCCTCACTCAATCAACTAATTGGCTACAAAAAATGAAAAACGTTCATGAGATTATTTTGAACCATATTTATTCATTACTCAACAGCATAAACAAAAACCTGACCAACAAAATTTCTGAGATTTTCTTTTTCTTTTTCTTTCAACCATCCTTTCGCATATATATCGTAAAAGGAACTACTTTTAGAACAGAAGTAACAGATATTATTAAAATTAGAACAAAAATAAGTACCAAAAATAGAATCGGAAGCACAAAACTACCTACAATAAAGACAAAGAAACGGATTATTTATCATTCTCTGCTACATTATTTATCATTCTCTTTGAACACTATCCCTGCAAACACAATTTCCAAAACCCAATCAAAATTAATACTAATATAATAGAAAAAAAATTGCCTTTTCCATATATTTTAACCGATTCCAATGGAATTTTTAGGTAAAGGAAAAAAAATCATGTCAATTAGAGATTTTTTTTTTTTTTGGTATATAAGGC
>FXXK01000178.1:363411-386150 GCA_900184695.1 Betula pendula | reverse complement strand
GAATTTTATATATTCATAATATATTCTCGATCGGTTGTTAGAGCAGTTGTAATGGTCATATCGAGAATAAATTCAGTAGGCTAGATAACACATAATTCTTAAAGATGATATTCTAATACTAATCCTGGTCGTCTTAAACAATACTGCATGGAACTCATCTTTGCCCATTTTGCAGCGGTATTGTCTTATCCCAAATCCCGATTATCTCAGCCCACCCCTTTAACGGAAATAGGTTGGGGCAAACACCCCCTTCGTTGGGCTCAATATTGTATTCGCAACTTTTCGTAAAAATCGTTTTGAGTATAAAGTATTTTTATTAATATATTTGCAGTTTTAAATGTTTAAATTATAATCAAAATGAAAATAATTCAACAAAATCACATAGCAACAAATCAATGAGAGATAATGAGAGAAAAAAGTACCTTAAGGAAATCTGGAATGAGGAGAGATTGACGTTCAAAGTGAGAAACTGATGAACACATGTTTAATAAAAAATTGGTTGAAAAATGGAATGATTTTTTTATGGGAAGAGAAAATTGTGAAGGCAATTAAATAACAAAATTTCACCACGAGGATAAAAATGCCACTTATTGCAATTTCAGATATTCCTATTTAAAACTCCCCTTAATTAAAAATTTACACCGGAGGAAAAAAAGGAAAATAATTGTCTCTATTTCAAATTAAATGGATAGGATTCAGTTAGTAAATTGAAGGGTATAATTGTTATTTCAATTTTTTTTGGGACAATTTTACCTCTTAATTTATACTAATTAGATCCTATCAAAGGATCGTGGTCTAAAAAACTCTCATTTTATATATATATATATATTACATTAGATATGTATCTTTTGTAAATTTTAATCCATCAGAAGCGAAAAAAATAACTTTTAAATCCTAGTGTCCGATTAGAAAGCCCTAAATCCTAAAAATGACAAAATAAAGATTTTGTCCGTAATTGTCTGTTCGGCCTAGGATGTGCAGCCCAGCCCTAAACAAGAGCCGGGCTGTGTATAAAGGCAGAGCATTTAGGGCCGGACTGGGTCACATTCAGAGGTCCACTTCCACTGAAGTTGATTAAAGTTAAAGCTCAGTTCCAAATATGAGTTTAACGACACATAAATAAATGGTCGCCTCCTCTTTAAAATTTTAGAGATGGTCAACTTTGACGCGGCAACTTTTGACTCATTCTTTTTGTGGATGTTGCTACTTGCTGCCGTGTTTCTCTTGGAAACTTTCTCGACAGAAAAGAGAGAGATTCCTGCTGAGGTGGAGGTCTCGTCTTGCTGATGTGTAACTGGCCCTAACGTCATTGTTCAGGCTTTGGACGCGGCAGACGTGAAGTGTGTGCCAGCGTACAAAATCCATGCAGTTTCCACGAGTTGCCACGTGCTTGTCGCGTTCTTTCACCCAACAGTTTTTTATGCAATGGTGTTAAACACGTGGAAAATATGTTAAAATAAATTAACTGGTATTTTTTATATGTAGATCCAAGTATCCAACATAACATAACGATCAAAAATTTATTTTTTCTTCATTATTTTGCAAATATAGCATTTCTGAAGTCATTACTTACAATGACGGTGCATGCTGACTAAGCGTAAACAATTTCACCGTCGCGTGTGGAGCTCGTGGAGAAGCAAATATACACGTTGTAATTCACCCCCGGCACGTGGCCGGTCGCTTCCCTCCTGGAACCACATGGGTGACGTCATTTCGTAGCGGCTTCAAGTATTGGTGGCGTAACATTTAAAAGCACGGCCCTCTAAACAAGGCAAACTGGCCTGGGAGCTTTACCAACTCCAGCTTCTACGCGCAGTAAGCCAATCTTGACCGTCCGAACATCCAAATCTCTGCCTCCACGAGATAATTGTTTTAGTTATCCCAATTTAAATAGGACTCGAAGACTACCAAACACATAAGCCACAACAAGAGCAAGATCGAATAAATTTCTGTTGGAATTCCGATTCTTCTCATCGGAATGGCTTCGACGTCGTCTTTGGGCATTCGTTACGGAGGGAATCACAGCGTTTCAAATCACCGGGTATTATTTGATAATAATCCTGGGAATCAGAGTGTTAGACGGCCCTGTTCCTTGATGATCTGCAACCGAAAAGGAAGAACAAACTCGGTGACGATGGCGGCAGAGACTGCCAGTTCTTCGAAAAAATTGGAGCCTCGGAGAAGTCGCGGCAACAGCGCGACTATTGTTGGCGAAAGGCTGGACGAGTGGATGCGAGAATCGGTGGTGGACATCGTGAAGAACCTACGCGAAGCGCCGCTGTTGGTGCAGGTGTTCGCGGAGGAGGATGCAAAGAATGAAGAGAAAGGCGCCGCAGCGACGAGGATGGAGACGGAGAAGGCGGTGGCGGAGGAGGATTGGTTGACGGCAAAGGGAAAGTGGGAGAGCGGAGAGGCTCCGTCGCCGCAAGGGGTTATATTGGTGGAAGAGCTGGAAGAGGAAGAGGAAGAGGAGGGAGAGAGATCAGAAAGAGAATCGTCGACGAGGGCGTGGGGTATAGTGGTGCAGGGAAGAGGCGCGGAGTGTGGACCCGCGTGCTATCTCTTGAAGACGAGCAGGGTGAGGGGGTTGGGCACAATATGTAGCACTCACTTTTGTTTGGTGAGGGTGAATGGGTTCAGGGAAACGGCGGCGTCTCAACTCAAGAATTGTTGGTTGTTACGGCGTCTCAGCTCGGAAGGGTATTGATCGGTCGGTGCATAGGATTTTTTTCTTTTTTTCTTTTTCTTTTTGTTGTAAATTTCAACAAATATTATTTGCAATTCAGGATTAATTTCTTGGATCCATCGTGGTTCCTTGTTCTGAATTGCCTTTATGGTGTTGGGCTTTAAATTTTCGAAACAAATGACGAGATGTTGCACGGTCCAACAAGGGTTATATGTGATGGGCTATGCAAGAGCATTCTACCCTAAACCTTGGGCTTTTTTTTTTTTTAATCTCTTATACTAAATATTGTTATGGTTATACAAGCAAAATTAGATTATCTGATAATTTTTTATGGTTATTTTTTTGGGTTTGTTTGTTACCATTTGTAGAATCCGTATATAAAAGTGAGAAACTAGTTTATTGTACCAAAAGAATAAAGGAAAATGGAGAGGTTTTATTTGATTATAAATAAAAAATAATCAAAATAAATCAAAATTTATAGACCATTTATATATTGAGAGATGAAAGAAAAACCACAATTTCTATATAATTTTGTTCTTGCCATTTTTTGTGCGTAATTTTTATGTACTTTTGTATCAAACAATCTTATTTACTTTAAACATAAAGATAATATTGATAAGAGTAAATAATTCAACATAAAGATAATATTGATATGAGTAAATAATTCTTACATGATACTTTGAAGTAAACCAAACATAAAAATCTCATATTCTCTAAAGTCATATTAGATTCGTAATCATTCTCAAATATAGGTTTAGTCGTGTTAGGCCTAGTGACCTGAATACCTAGCCTATCGACCAATAGACTCGAATACAACCATAAAACACCATTCTATTAGCACATCAACCAAGATCCTAATAAGAAGTGATGGTTTGCAAGGATTACAGGCGGCAAATTAATTATAAAAGGTAGTGGACACTGGTAAAAATAAGTTTTTCGTCTATTTCTCTTAGAAGCTATTTTCTTTTTTCTATTTCATTTACTTTTGTCATATTAACTTAAACATTAAAGCTCTTCACTGTTGGCCTATTCAGACAAGCTCTTAGTGCTAATTTTTTCATTTTTAACAAATACTTCAAATCATTACCACGGCACCATCAACGGTTCCAACAAGTCACATTCCCGCTAAAAAAAAAAAAAGTCATATTCCTAAAATTCCACACTAAGGAATTAGATTTCTTTAAGAGTATTCACATTTGGCTAAACAATATTTAGCTAAAAAACATATTTTTTCATTTTAATTACTTACTTTTTTAAAAAACCTAGTCCCAAATAAAATAGAGTATCCTATTGAATTTTTTTATCGATATAAATTATGAGTGCTCAAACAAAATTTGGAGCCAGAGAATGCACATGTGCGGCACGTGCAGTAAAGTCCCTCCAACCTCGTAGGATTTGAATTTGAAAACTAATCCCCGTTGTCAATGTTTACCTCTAAAAACAAATACTGTACACGCGAGCGAGCCAAGCTTTGGTTGCGCGGTCTCCCATTGCAAATTCAAATCAAATCAACAATAATAATTTCGAAACAAGATCTCTCGTTTCCTACGTCGTCTTAAAACCCCTAATCGGCCCCGTCCAAACCCTTACAATCTCTTTCTCCAAAATCCAGCCTTGACCTTCAATTCATAATCGTAACCCATAGAACCAGAACTAACATTCAATATTCTTCTTTACCCATTTGATTTTTCCCTCTCTTTTTTTTGGGTCAAATTCTTATCCCTAAGAACTAGATTTGTTGGTTTTGGAAAAGGGCAAGTGCTAAAAGTTTTGTTTCTGAAGAGATAATGGACGCTGAAGGCGATTCTTTATTGATTCCCAGATCGGCTTCAAAGGTTGGCTTCTCTTGTTATTGGGTTCTTGTGAAATAGTTTGTCTTTCTGTATCTGTTTCTTATGGATCTTTGTTTTCTTCACTCTGGGTGGTTTTAGATTTTGGGAGAGAAGCGGAGTAATGTTGGAATCGGGGAAAAGGATGACCCTGGTCGTAAGCGGGTTAAAATGCGAGATCTTGAATCCGTGTGTCGGTCTGAAGGTGAAGTCTTACTTTTTAATCTTTGAAATTTTTTTTTTTGGTTGCTTTTGGAGATTAATGTATTTAAGGTCTTGAGTGGTTAGGATTGTGCCAGTTCGTGCTTTAAAGGTGTATAATTGTTGAAAACTTTGTCTGGTTTTTGAAAATTTGCAGTCTTTGCGCTCCTCTTTCAGTTGAATGCGTTGCTCCTATCATTTATTCAAATTTTCTCACAGTAGGGTGAACAAATAGTAATGCCATTTTGAATGTTACTTTCTTATTTTCTGTTCTCCTGATTATGCAATACATGTTGAGTTCTGATGAAGCACTTTGTGCACTTAATCATCATGTAACTACAATGAAGTAGAACCCAAAAACAAAAAAGGAAGTTTTGAATTACGGACAATGATGTCTAAGCACATTAAAAGGGTTGCGCATTTGGCCTGATTTTGAAACATATATGTAATATATCTATTCTTCATATTTGCTTTTTTCTTATACTTCATCGATTTCCTAAGTGAGAAGCTGGTTTTAAATTCAAAAGTAGTTAACTCCTACATTTATTCTACAGAAATCATTACCCATCATCCAAAATCATTGAAAAACAAAGAGTCCATTGATCAATTTCAATTTGGTGAAGAAGAGATGTCCCAAGTTACGGAGGTGCCTGTAACTTTGGATTTGGATGCTTCTCAAGCGGATAAAACTGGAAAAAACACATTCTCAATAGCAGTCAATCTTGCCCGTGGAACAGTGGATCTCAATACTGAAGTTTCTATGGCCAAAGATTTGGCCTGTGGTGGTAGTCAGACATGTGCTGAGAATTCCAACGAACTGTCTTTGCTCGGGAAGCATGAGAGAGTACATGATAGTAATTGTGTGACCTCAAGAGGCATTGGCTTGGATCTTAATGCTGAAGATGTCTCTAGCTCAGTGAACCAGGGGACATCTTATCCTTTCAAAGTTCATGACCATCTGAAGACAAGAGATTTCTCGGAGTGTGGGAGTTCTATGGACCCATTGGAAGAGGTAGATCCAAAGAGACGTTGGGAGGAGATGAAGCAAAACGGTTTTCTCTCATCTTCTTATGGACGCATTCCAATGCCAAAGCAACGTGTAAGGAAAATTAAAGATTATGTTATCAAGAAAAAGATGGAGCTTGCAAAGAGAGAACAGGTTGACCGGTTTGCTAAGATTGCAGCCCCAAGTGGACTGCTGAACGGATTAAACCCTGGGATTATAAACCATGTGAGAAACAGAAAACAGGTTCACTCCATTATAGAGGCCCTCGTAAGGTCTGAAAAACTTGAACATGGCAACATTGGAAGCAAACAGGCAGCTCATCTGAAAAGTGGAACTACAGAAGCTGGCAACAGGAAAGACCTAGAAAATATGAATGATCCAGGAACACATCGAGTCAGTTTTTTTCATGAAGATGGACCTTTAAGTTCTTTATCTGGGATCAGGCAGACAAAAGAATACCCTATACCAATGAATAAATCTTCTCATTTGATTATAGAGGGCAAAGGTGGACATAGTGACCCCAGCATGGTAGAAAGGGTTCATGGTAAAAGTTGTGCCTCACACTCCAACCCTGTCAGTGAGGATGGTACGCTAGAGCTGAAGTTGTCATCATCAACTCAGGCATCTGAGAATACTAGCTCCTTGTCTAATGAGGAATCGGCAAACTTTGCCAGCACTTTTAAAGGTTAATATACAATTCCTCGATATCTTTGCTTCTTTGATGCTTTAAATGTTTACTGCCTTCTTTATTCCCTTTTCACGAAATTTTGTTAAAAAAAAAAAAAGTAGAAAACAGTCAGCACAAGAAGTTAGTATGTTGTTGGGAGCATAGTCGTTACTGATGGGTGCAAGAAATTACATTTTCAGTAATACACTTGTACAAGAAGAAAATGGTGATAGTTCCACAAGTTATAAGTAGGATTGAAGACCAGGTGATATTATACATAATTAGGCATCACTAAAGATGGCTTTAATGGTACAATGAGAAACAAAAATCAGCTTAGATTTTTGCTTATGTTTCTCCTTTGATGATTAGTTTTTATGATTTTCTTGTTCTTTTCGCCCCTAATTGTTTGGTGGCTTCTTTTCTATACTTCATATGTACGTAGGGCGCCTCACGCTTTTTATAATATCTCGATTATTTATCCAAAAAAAAAAATAAAAAATCAGCTTAGATCTATTATTTTTTCTTTTTCAGCTGCTAGTGTTGCTTCTCAGTGGTTAGAACTTCTTCATCAAGATGCTCAAGGACGTCTTACTGGTATGCTCTTGTCTTTATACTATTATAGGAGGTTGTTGAGGGTGTTTTACTCATTTGTTTGGTAATGTATGTTCTGTAAATGCAGCACTGCGACGTAGCAAGAAGAGAGTTCGAGCTGTAATTATGACAGAGTTGCCTTTCTTAATATCAAAAGAATTCTCATTGGATCAGGAGAATAATCCTTATGGCACGAAAAATTCCACCGATAGAGTTCTCAATAGTGCAGCTGCAGACATGCATCGAGCAAGATGGAGCGCTCTGTTTGATCAGATGGATAAAGGGCTTACTGAAGAAGAGAAACACCTTGTGAGTATTTCAAAGAGAATTTTCTGTTTCACTTGTAGTTTTAAGAAGTAATTTTGCTGTATCTAAAACGGTGAAATTTCCTGGCCTTAGAATCTGCGCTGTAGGTGTGGTGCGTATGCACCTTCAACAGAAATGGGACACACAATTTGACCTAAGTGATTCTTTTCTCCCATTAAAAATAAGGGATAACATTTTTAACCAAAGTGTCTTTCACCAAGATTTTCTCTTTACCTGGAGAACGTGGTTTGTCAAGCAAAACTAAGTCTTTTTTTTTTTTTCCTCAATGGAAAAGAGAACGATGATTTCTGCCAAATTAACTGCTTTAAATTCCTCTGGATATTCGTGATGGAATAGAAGTTTATTTTCTATTACTTATTGTAAATTTCTTTGCAGAACTTTTTATAAGGCTCATTATCTTTAAGGGTTTACTTGATCATGAATTTTCAGGAAAGTTGGTTGAACCAAATAAAAGAAATGCAGCTTCATTGTGACCGGGGTCTGCACCATGTCCACTGGAATATGAGTTTTGGCCTGAAACAGCTGGGACCATCAGAAAATGACTCCAGGTAAAGCCCATTGCAGTTATTTCTGCTATCATCAACCTATTATACTAGTGGTACATTGTACGCCATTTTTTTCTGCTTCAGTAACACGCTTTCACCTGATTTACATACAAATGCAGTGAATTAATGTATGAAACTGCCGGCTGGTCTATAAGTACTCCCAATTCAATTAGATTACTACTTTTATTTACAATTTTGGAAGGGAGGGAGAAGGAGAATCCAGTCTATGAAAGATATTTTCTGGGTTATTACACATTTCCGTTACGAAGTTAGAAAAGTGCCAAGTCAAGCATAAGATTCCTACATCTGTTGGCAAGAGCATGCACCTTAAATTGGCTTTGTCAACTTGGACTCGGCAAAATCTTGTGTTCTATAATCACATAAATTTCTAAAATTACATTGCAATAGAATAAGAGTTCTGGAAATTGTGTAAAGGTAGCTTTGTTTTTTATCCAAAGAAAGAGTAGATAGAGGTTTACTTTGTTGTGGAAGTCCATAGTTTGAGACCCAGTAACTGTGCGTCTACCTTCAAACTGTCTCCGGCAAATTTTACACTGATCTTCTTGATTCAAATGTCCCGTGGAACAATGAATCCCCTTTTTCTACCATAAACATGTTAAGTCACTAACCAAATCGAGCCTAAGGAGTTGAATTGTAATTTACTTTACCTTATTTAGTTGTACCACAGGTAAAAGTTCACCGAATGCTAAGCCAGTCAAAATTTGGTTCGAACTGGTATTAAGAAACTAAGAAAGCATGGTTATTTGGTTTCTTGTTTGGACACAATTTTTGTTTTGCATCACAGGTTCCTTCAAATTTTCTTAATTAAATTGTCACGTTTGTTTCTTCTATTTGATTCATAATCAGAGAAAATCATTGTTGCTTTACAAAGAAATGAATTATTTGGTCATTTGCATTTTTTCTTTTGCTAATATACACAAGATCTCGTAATTGAAATCAGAATATACTTTGTAGCGTTATCTATCTTAGTTTTCTAGCAAGTTGTACTTTATATTGGTAATTAGGATGTTGTAAGCCTTCTCTAATAGGTTATTCTTATATCATTATGGTACGCGGAAATAATAAAAATACGATTGAATGTTGTTGTACTTCTAGATATAATAAATACTTGTCCATAGATTAATTCAGAGTGTAAATTGCATGTCATGTGTGAAAATTGCTAACTTTTTGTGCATAATCGACTCCTGCATTTTGAAGTCTTTTGGAATGAGCTGAACATTCATAAGAATTTTAACAAAAATATGGATCAAGATTAAAAGATGGAGATGATATGTATGTATCCCATTCTTCGGTTGTAGCTCCAGACAAATATATGCCTACAAGATTGCCTACAACATAGGAGTCATGTATTAGAACTCTTTCTAAAAGAACTTAGTTCTATCAGGGTGTGTGAGTGAATTTGCCAAGTAAAAAGAAAAATATTTTAACAGTTGGATCGCTTTGTTTATCTTGCAGATCAAGAAAACTGGATAACTCGGAGAAGGAACTAGCTGTTATGGCTGCTGCGGCTTCCATTTACTCGACATCCAATTTTCTGTTGTCAGAGAACGTATCATGTTTCTGATCATAACTAGTCTCGTCTCTCCTCTTTCTAATCATATTGACCTTTTCTTCATGGTACCATCCTTGATAAACCTCCATGTGCTTTAACAACTAGTGCTTAGGTCTCCCAGATGGAAAAGGTTCCGCTGAGTTGTTGATCCCTATAACATTAGAAGTGAGATTTTTTTCTTTTCTTTTTTTTTTTCGGGGGGGGGTGGAAATTTACTTGGCTCTCCTTTATTTGGAGTTCAGTGGCAATATCTGATAGTTAGAAATGTAATTGATGAATTAAAAAGTTGTGAGAATATTTCATATTATTTTTCTCTTGGTTCTGAAAAGAAGACAACTGTCGCTGAATTTCTGATTTCTAATGCACTCCCTTTGCAATTTATTTATTTTATTATTATTATTTTTTTTGTATTGTAAATGCATTCTCTTTCTGGGTTTCTATTATGAGAATTTCACTTTGTCAGCTACTAGCTTTTCTTCACTTTGTTTGGGTGGCAAGTATTCTCATCCGTTATTGCAAAGGGTTCATTGAAAAGTATTTAAGAAAAAAAAATGTTTATTTGTAAGTTGTGGGGATACAGATGAATTCGTTAGGGGATGAATTACTGTCAATATAAGATATATCCATGTAGCTGTCCTTGTGTATCTTGGCCAGGTGACAAACAATAATCTTTAAAACGTGAGATTTAAAGATTCTTCAAAATCTAACTGGATGGATAATTTGGGACATTTGTGTTGTAAATAGATTGTTCAAAAAGTTATTTGCATGAGAGAGAGAGAGAGAGAGAGAGAGTGAGTGAGTGTCAGACCCAACAAATTGAAGTAGCACCATATCTTATAAACCAAAATTGATTACATGTCATTCGTTTTCCTTTTATACACAAGCTTTACTTCAATACAGAGTTGCTCAAACTAAAGCAAAGACGACTATAATAATGCTCCTATCTCCAATCTCATCCAGGTTTTCTCAAATCGGCAATGACAAAGCTTCCATAATTTACAGTGCCTGAATAATCATGATGTTCGCTTGTAAGAAATTTAAACAATACAAGTACAAACAAGAACCCTTTTCCTCTACAGAGTTCAAAAATATTTCAAACGTGGGATATTGGTAACCAAGTATGTTTTACAGAACATTTCCATTTGGTATACTGCGACTCTAGAGCCAGTTTGGTGCCATCTTGCTTGACATTGGCTTCAAGGATGAGTCATCTGGAACCTTGGCGAGTGAGCGATACTGCAATTTTACACTTTCTGCATTGTCCAATGTCTTGACTACGTACCTATATATCAGTTTTGCATCAGGAATAAAAGCATATTCAATTTTTATTATTTTAGATTCGAATGAACAATTCAACACAAACAGTATTATAGTACATGCTCATTAATACACCATATAGCTAAACCAAAAGAAATCTAGCTATCTTTCTGATGTCTCATCCCCCATGATTCTTTCTATCCTGCCTTTTGTTTCTATTCTTTTTTTTTTTTTTTGACAAGACCTTTTGTTTCTATTCTAACTTGGAATCAAATCTATCAACTGACTTTAAATGATGCTTCTTGGCACGTTCCCAAAACTGTTTTCTGATCTAAGCTACTGAAAGTTCAATTGTCACTATAACTTTATCAACAAAGGTACAGAGAAAGATACCGGCTGCAGTGCAAATATCAGGTCAGAAAAAAAAAAAAAAGAGTAAATTGATCTCAACCAAATTCATCTTCAAATTGAAATGCCTATACTACACCAGTCCAAGGTTCTAACTAGCACTGCTGTACCAACTCAAAAATCTTCCAGCATTCAAAGAAATCACTATAAGAATAGGTACCCCGCTATACTAATCCATCCTATATGATCATCCAAGTACATTATGGAGATTCAAACTCTCAGCTCAGCAATGTATCAGTCCCAACTATTTGGCACCAATACAGAATTCTTTCTTCTTCAGCTCTATATAGAGCCATAACCTACATTAGATCTTTAGCGTTGAAATTCAGACAATGCACATCAAGATAGGTGTCTTAACTAATATTTCAAACCTTAGAATCTGTAGAAAAGGGAAGGGAAATAGGAGTAGAAAAATGTCTAACCATCCATTTAAGCATTGTGTTGTTACAATAGCCTCTCGTCCAACAAACCGCTGTGGTGTCCTCTTGTTCCCCTGATCCATTTTCCCTCCAATTATTAGTTTCAAGAAACTACTAAACAAGAAGTACAAGAAAACCTTGGGCTTTTGTTTTCCAATAGAAAAGAACCTTTATAATGACCCGGTCTGTCACTGCAAATGGAAACTGAACACCTCTACCCCTAGAAGGATCCATGAGAGTTGAATCGCCAAAACCACCCTTGTCCTACAAGAAACAAAATAGATATTTGAAAGGAACTGTCAAGGAAAATGTAATGGCAGTTGTAAATAGCCAGGCTGTCCATTCTCAAGAAAAATTAGTACCATAATGTACAAGAAATTATGAATAGAACATGCCATACAAGAGAATGTTGAAAGACAGCAATAAGGTGCAGAGCTGCATGGTTAAAAGACGTGTCAGCCCAGATCAAACTACACAAGTTAAAACTTGGCAATCTGTCTTATTCATTTCCACCTATCCAATATGCACAAGAGGAAACAACAGGAGAGCTGCGTAATGTCGAAAAGACAGCATTAGGGTGCAGGGAGGCATTGTAGGACAGGCCCGCCCAGATCAATTTGCAGAAGGAAATTTAGCCACATATAGCCCCTCTCTCTCAAATTCACAGAGATGTACCATTTGTAATGTCTTTATGAAGCTTAGAATGTTACAAAATTTGAGGCATAAAAGACTAACCTGGCCAAACCTTTCTCTTCTTTTGAACTCTCTCTATCTCTCAAAAACACACTATTTCTCGAGTCTTTATGAAACTTAGGATGTTGCAAAGTTTGAGACATAAAAAAGAATAACCTGATCAAACCTTTCCCTTCTTCTGGATGAGAAATAAGGGCATTTAGCCACATATATGTTGCTCTCTCACTCTTCCCCCCCCCTTCCCTCTCTCTCTCTCTCTCTCTCTAGATGCACTATTTCAGATGTCTTTATGAAACTTAAAATCTACAAAATTTGAGGTATAAAAAAGACTAACCTGGTCAAACCTTTCTCTCCTTCTTTTGGATGAGCGATAAAGCAATAATTCTTCTTCCCGGCGGAATGCTTGCACAGCAGATCGCAATGCTGAACATGTAAAGCCAACCAAAAAAAGAAGCAAATAATCTGTTATGGGTCTGGAAGTGGTCTGCTTGGGAACCCAAGATCGAAGAGCAATATTCAAGAAGATGGGCTGGCAACCATTATTTGCGTTTAATGTTCTTTGGCTTGCGTTTTACCTTCTATTTATTATTGCGTTTTATATTCAGCAGCTTGCGTTTTGTAACCACGAGTAGTGGGTGTTTTGTTCTTTTTTAATGCTTTTAAAGGATAAGGGAAGGGACAGCTGTAAATTCTGTTAGAATTGATTCTAACAGAATTGGTTATATAGTGAAGAGCTGTAATAGTAAGAGGTAGGAGAAAATATTGGAAGGTTTGTTCCTCTGGAGAGTTCGGGCCTCTCGAAGTTGCCCTCCTTTAATCCAAGCTATTTCGATCATCTTCTTCATTAAACCCTATATTCATACATTTTTCATTACTCCATTGTTATACTTCAAGAACAAATACAGAGATAGAAGGAAGTCCTTTACATTTGGTATCAGAGCCTACGATTCTTTCTCCACGTGACCCCACATTTCTGCAAATTTTTTTTTCTCTTCCATGGCTGACGGCACCAGATTGTTTCAACTGGCTGAGTCTTTGAAAGAATGTCAGGATCACTGGGCTCAGCAGCAGCTCGTGAACACCAATGTTGACCAGAAACTCACTACTCTCACTGATATGTTGCAAACGGTCATCACCAACCAGCAACCGCCCCAGCAACCACCTGACCGCCGCATCCGGGGTCATCAACCTCCTTTTTTTCAGGATCGAGAAGATGGGAGACCCCCTGCCCAGAACAGACCGGGCGACTACCGCCAGCACCACGCCCATTTTGATGACAGAGACGAGGATTGGAATCAAGAGGAAGAGTTCCAGGAGATTCCACGAGAAAATAGACAAATACATACCCGCACTTTGCGTTTGGACTTCCCACGCTTTGATGGTGAAAACCCTTCGGGTTGGACTTACAAAGTGAATCAGTTTTTCGATTATTATCAGACACCCCTCTTTCAGAGGATTCGGATGGCTTCGTTTCATATGGAGGGGGAAGCTTTAATCTGGTTCCAGGATGCAGACGAAGCAGGTCAGTTTCCCACATGGGATTCCTTTCTCCAAGCTCTCCTTATCCGTTTTGGCCCTGCCTATGACGATCCCATGGAGTCCCTTGTGAAATTGCGCCATACCTCCACTGTCACAGAGTATACCACTCAATTTGAAGCCCTCTCCAACCGATTGCGGGGCCTTTCTGACAACTATAAGCTGAGTTGCTTTCTTAGTGGCTTGAAGGATGAAGTTCGGTTGCCCTTGCGGATGCTCTCCCCAAGAAGCCTTGTTTCTGCCTTTGGGTTGGCTAAGTTGCAGGAAGAGTATCTCAACAGCACCCACAAGCCTTTTCGGTCTACATCCCAGTACTTTTCTTCAGCTCGGCACCAGCATTGGGGAGCCTCTGGCAGTTCCTCTACTCAGCCCAGTGGACAGGCTTCCCCTACAGCCCCCTTGTCTGCTCGAGCTGCAGCTCCTGTGCCTGTACACAAAATCTCACCAGCTCAAATGCGGGAACGACGTGAAAAAGGTCTATGTTACAGCTGTGACGAGAAGTGGAATCCTGCTCACCGTTGTAAGTCTCTTAAACTATACCTGATGCATGGTAGTGAGCTGTGTTCTGATGAGAAAATGGATGATATATTTTATGATTCCACTGATATTGTTGAGCCTCTATTACTGCCAAGTCCTACTGAAGGGGCTACACCAGAAATCTCTTTGCATGCTATCTCAGGGTCATTAAGCCCTAAGACAATGCGTTTGGTTGGCCTGATTAATAATCACAGGGTAGTGATTTTAATAGATTCCGGCAGCACTCATAACTTTATTGACCCTACTGTTTTGAGCAAGGTTCCCTTGGGAGTGATTATACCTATGCAACTTCAAGTTAAGGTAGCAAATGGTTCCACCATTTTCAGTAAAGGCAAGTGCTCCTCAGTCTCCCTTAAGGTGCAGGGCACCACTATCACTACGGATTTTTTTCTCATTCCCTTAGGTGGTTGTGATGTTGTCCTCGGGGTCGAATGGTTACGAACCTTAGGACCAGTTTTGTGGGATTTCTCCCTTTTAACTATGCAATTTGGTCACGCTCCTCACCAGATTACCCTTAATGGCTTGAACCCTTCGGCTATTACCTTGGAGGATGGACACAATTTCCTGCACCCTAGTGTCTCAGACAATAAGGGTTTTCTCTTACAACTGGTGACCCAGGGTACCTTCTATGAGCTTCAGGACATTCAGCCCCCAATCAGGGAGCTTTTGGCGGATTATGACCAAGTTTTCCAGGAGCCAACAGGGCTGCCACCTCCTAGATCTCAAGACCATCAGATCGTGCTCAAGACCACTAATCCTATTAGTGTAAGACCCTACCGCTATCCTTACTTCCAGAAAACTGAAATCGAAAAGATTGTAAAGGAATTGTTGACTACGGGGGTGATTCGGACCAGCCAAAGTCCTTTCTCCTCCCCTGTTTTGTTGGTTCGTAAGGCTGATGGTAGTTGGAGAATGTGCGTCGACTATAGGGCATTGAATCAAGAGACCATCAAGGACAAGTACCCTATTCCAGTTATTGACGAGCTCTTGGATGAGCTCTTTGGGGCAGAAATTTTTTCTAAACTTGATTTGCGTTCCGGATATCACCAAATCCGGGTTCGTCCCGAAGATGTTCCTAAGACCGCTTTTCGTACTCATGAAGGGCATTACGAGTTCCTAGTTATGTCCTTCGGCCTTACAAATGCCCCCTCCACCTATCAAGGATTAATGAATGACGTCTTCAAACCATTTCTCCGCAAATTTGTCTTAGTCTTCTTCGATGATATCCTGGTTTACAGTCGCACTATGGTTGATCACTTGGCTCATTTGAAATTGGTTTTGGATGCTCTCCATTCTAACCAACTTTATGCTATGATTTCTAAATGCAGGTTTGGTGTTTCCGAGATTGACTACTTGGGGCATCTAATCTCCAATGAAGGTGTAAGGGCTGATCCTGCTAAGCTAGAATCCATGCTGAATTGGCCTATTCCCCGCATTATCAAATCCTTGCGTGGCTTTCTAGGCTTGACGAGCTACTACCGCAAGTTCATCCGCGGTTATGGTTCAATAGCGGCCCCCCTCACAGCTCTCCTAAAGAAGAATTGTTTTCATTGGTCTCCCACGGCCACAGATGCCTTTGTCCACCTTAAGGAGGCTGTCACTACCCTACCAGTGCTGCACCTGCCAGATTTCTCTCAACCATTTACTATCGAATCTGATGCTTCGGGCTCTGGCCTTGGGGCTGTCCTCATGCAAGACGGGCGCCCTATTGCATTTTTGAGTCAGGCTTTGAAGGGCCAAGCCCTGTATCTCTCCACTTACGAAAAGGAATTGCTCTCCTTGGTCACCGCTGTCCAGAAGTGGTGCCCCTATTTATTAGGGTACCCCTTTAAAGTTAAAACGGACCAGCAATCTCTCAAGTTTCTTCTTGAGCAAAAGGTGGGTACTGTCTCACAACAGCAATGGATTTTTAAACTACTAGGGTACGATTTTGTGGTGGAGTACAAAAAAGGGAAAGAAAATTGAGTTGCTGATGCCTTATCTCGTAAGTTTGAAGACCCTTTGGACCATGTGGAGCTCTCCAATTTTCTAATCTCTTTTCCTTCCCCATCTTGGATAACGGAGTTGAAGGAATCCTATTTACTAGATCCAGATACAGCAACCCTGTTGCTTACTCTTCAGCAAGGTCAGACTATCCCTAAAGGGTTTTCCCTACAACAGGGTCTTATCTTAAAACAGGGTCGCNNNAAAAAAAGGGAAAGAAAATTGAGTTGCTGATGCCTTATCTCGTAAGTTTGAAGACCCTTTGGACCATGTGGAGCTCTCCAATTTTCTAATCTCTTTTCCTTCCCCATCTTGGATAACGGAGTTGAAGGAATCCTATTTACTAGATCCAGATACAGCAACCCTGTTGCTTACTCTTCAGCAAGGTCAGACTATCCCTAAAGGGTTTTCCCTACAACAGGGTCTTATCTTAAAACAGGGTCGCCTATGGATTGTTAAGGGATCTTCTTTTCAGACTCAACTTTTGAGTTACATTCACTCAAATCCTACTGCTGGACACTCGGGGTGCCACAAAACAATGCACCGTGCTAAAATGGACTTATGTTGGAGGGGTATACGCAAGGACATCAAGAACTTTGTTAAAGAATGTGAGGTTTGCCAAGTTAATAAGCATGAGACTGTGCACCCTGCTAGGCTGCTGCAACCTCTACCTCTTCCTAATCGAGTCTGGTCCGACGTCTCAATGGACTTCATTGAGGGACTGCCCCGATCCGAGGGCTCCACTGTGATTCTAGTAGTGGTGGACCACTTATCAAAATATGGCCATTTCATGCCCTTGGCTCATCCCTTTACGGCTTCTCAGGTGGCTCAGGTCTTTCTTTCTAGCGTCCTCAAGTTCCATGGCATGCCCAAGACTATTGTCTCGGATCGTGACCCTGTCTTTACCAGTTCATTTTGGAGGGAACTGTTTCGCCTACAAGGGATTACCCTAGCTTTCAGCTCTACCTATCATCCTCAGTCGGATGGCCAGACTGAATCTCTCAATAAGTGTCTTGAGACATATCTCCGCTGTTATGCTGGCTCTAAGCCTAGGGATTGGAGTCTTTGGCTGCCCATGGCAGAATGGTGGTACAACATGAACCGCCATTCTTCTACTGGCCTAACCCCCTTTGAGGTTGTCTACGGCTATGCTCTTCCCACACTCCTTTCCTATGTTCCAGGCACTTCTGCTAACTTGGCTGTGGACACTCAACTCAGGGATCAGAATACTATATCAATTTACTCAAAGAACATCTGCAACAAGCTCAACACAGGATGAAATCCCATGCTGATAAGCACCGTACTGAGAGGGAATTTCAAGTAGGAGATTGGGTTTACCTTCGCCTCCAACCATACCGACAAAAATCCATCGCCATGCGCAAACATTTGAAGCTCTCCCCTCGCTTTTTTGATCCCTTTCAGGTTTTACAGCACATTGGACCAGTGGCATACAAACTCGACTTGCCTCCTACTGCTAAAATTCACCCGATCTTCCATGTCTCCGGTTTAAAGAAAAAATTAGGTCAGCACATCACCCCTCTGGCCATGCTCCCACCAATGGATCAGAATGGCGAGATCAAACTTGAACCGGAGGCCGTGATGGATTGCCGCTTGGTCAAGAAATGGAACCGCTCTATTACGGAGGTTCTCATTCGTTGGAAAGGAGCTGCTGCCAAGGACGACTCTTGGGAAATCCTCTGGAAATTGCAAGCTCAGCATCCTCACCTTGTGGGCAAGGTGCTTTGAAGGAGGGAGATTTGTTATGGGTCTGTAAGTGGTCTGCTTGGCTTTGGTGAAGATGGAAGACGAATGTGGATGAGAAGTCATGAGTTACTAAAGTTGATCTAGTTAAACTTGGCACACGGAACCCAAGGTCTGAAGAGCAATATTCAAGAAGATGTGGGCTGGCAACCATTATTTGTGTTTAATGTTCTTTGGCTTGTGTTTTACCTTCTATTTTACTATAGTGTTTTATATTCAGCAGCTTGCGTTTTGTAACCACGAGTAGTGGGTGTTTTTTGTTCTTTTTTTAATGCTTTTAAAGGATAAGGGAAGGGATAGCTGTAAATTCTGTTAGAATTGATTATAACAGAATTGGTTATATAGTGAAGAGCTGTAATAGAAAGGGTAGGAAGGAAATATTGGAAAGCTTTGTTCCTCTGGAGAGTTCGGGCCTCTCGAAGTTGCCCTCCTTTAATCCAAGCTATTTTGATTGTCTTCTTCATTAAACCCTATATCCATACATTTTTCATTACTCCATTGTTATACATCAAGAACAAATACAGAGATAGAAGAAAGCCCTTTACAGACTTACTCAGCCACGACATCTTCAACATGGACGATGAATCCTAGAAGTTCTAAAGACAAGTCAGGCACAAGTTCAACACCAAGTCTCTACACAAGTTCGTTGAGATCTTTGTGGACACTAAGATCTCTGATCACCTCATCCCTATCCTCTACTCGGCTGCCTCAATCGGATCTATCCTAGACTTTCAAGACATTCTTCAAAGGTTCGCCTTCGATGACATATGCAAAATTGCTTTTGGGTTCAACCCAGCCTACTTGTTGCCCTCTCTTCCACTACTCAAGTTAGCTGAAGCTTTTGAAGAAAGCGTCAATATCAACAGCGAGAGGCTAAATGTGTTAATCCCAGTCGTTTGGAAAATCAAGAAGCTGTTGAAAATTAAGTCTGAAAAGTGTATGAGAATCGTAGTCTCAGAAGTTCAAGAATTCTCCAAGAACATAATAAGATAAAAGAAGCATGAGCTCAGAGAGAAGGCCTTGCTCGATTCCATTGACCTCTTGTCAAGGTTCCTGAGCTCTTGCCACTTCGATGAAACTTTTTAACGGACATAGTGATAAGCTTCATACTTGTTGGGTGTGACACTACCTCCTTGGCTTTGACATGGTATCTTTGGCTACTCTCCAAGAACCTGCATGTCGAAACCAAGGTTCTGAAGGAAATCAGAGAGAAATCCGAAGCGCGTGTCTATGACGAAGTCAACGACATGGTGTACACTCAACGCTTCTCTGTGTGAAAGCATGTGGTTGTACCCGCCTGTCTTGACAAACACGAAGGAGGCAGTGAATGATGACGTTTTTCCGGAATGGACGGTGGTGAAGAAGGGGATGAGAGTATACATACCATATGTGATGGGAAGATTGGAGATGCTGTGGGGGTATGTTTGGGCGGAGTTCATGCCTGAGCAGCAGCTAGAGAGAGACGAGGCGGAGAATAGGCAATGGAGGTTCGTGAGGAGGGAAGTGTACATGTACCCAGTGTTCCAAGTGGGGCTGAGGATTTTCTTGGGGAAGGAGACGGCATTCTTGCCAATGAAGAGGGTGCTCGCAGGGGTTCTCATGCGGTTCAAGGTGGTGCCGGCGGTGGAGGAAGGTGTGGAGTTGGAGTTTGTTCCAAAATTGACTTCCAAAGCGTGATATGTAGATAAGGCTTCTAGTTTGGATAATGGATTTTTATTTTTTAATAGATGGGATTGTGTGGTCTTATCTTTGTAAATATTCAAGGTTTGACCTTTGCATTTGAATTGTCTATTGGCAAAGCAAATTCAGTAAAGGGGACATTTTGAGGATTTTTTTATCCAAAAAAGTCACACACAGGTCACGACACAATTTCCATTCAATATGACAGAAGGTGTTAACCGTAACGAAGTGGTAGTTGGAAGGAGTTGAGTGTCACTTTTTAAAGTTGGAAGTATAAGTGCCAAAGGGGTGTAAGTTTTAGGAGGCTAAGTGGGTATTTACCCATAGCTATTTCAGATTTATAAAAAAAAATAAAAAATAAATAAAGAAAATAGAGCTTATTGGCCCAGAAATCAACCCTAGAGGGGGGGTGAATAGTTGATGGCAAACTTTTTCTTTAATAAAAATTATACTGAATTGAGAATTTAAAAATATAAGAAACAGTATAATGCAAGAGGAATATAAATATGAGCACAATAATGAAAGAGAAGGAGAGAAGAGATTCAAACTCGGTGATTTTATCGTGGTTCGGCTCTACCTGACCTTACGTCCACGTCCCCAAGGCACCACCACTGAGATTTCAAAATCGCACTAACCAAAACTCCTGAGGTGAGTTCAAACCTTAGCAAAACCAAGAGTACACCACTCTTCTTCACAAGGTGGAAAATCTCCTCACACCCTACCAAGGGTCACACCAACCCTCTTGACACCATTTGACTTGGAATCGGATTTGAGATTTCTCTCACAATGACAATTCCCTTTTTAGGGAAGAAAGGAATATAAATGAAAGCTTTTACAATAAAATCTTCACTAGAACTCTTGTATGTTTGAAACTGGAATGGCTCAAATGAAATTGAATTGATGAAAAAGAAAAGAATGCTTGAAGTCTAGGTTGTTTGTTTCTCACTTGGTTGCTTCATTGGAAATGACAGACAGCTAAGGATAGTATTTATAGGCCTTAGCAAGAGGTTTTAACCTTTGATGGAGGAATTTGAAATATGGCAAGCTGATTTCAAATTGCAATCAGATTTCCAAAGTCAGAAAATTGTTGCTAGCCAATTTTTCCAAAGATGCAATGCAGATTTTCAAGTTAGAAATTGTTGTAAAGCAATTTCCAAACTACATAGATTTTCAAAGTCAGAAATTGTTGCTAGCCAGATTTTTCAAATGCAAATCAAAATTTTTCCAAAGTCAATAAAATTTGTTGCTAAGCCAATTTTTCAAAGATTGCAATTCAATTTTCAAAGTCAGAAATTGATGCTAGCCAATTTTTCAAACTTGCAATCAGATTTTCAAAGACAAAAATTATTGCTAGCAGATTTTTCAAAGTTGAGATTTAGAAAGTCAGTAATTGTTGCTAGCTAATTTTTAGAGTCAGAAATGGTAGCTAACAGATTTTCAGAGTTAAGAATGGTTGCTAGCTGACTCTCAGAGTTAAGAATGGTTGCTAGCTGACTTTCAGAGTTAAGGTGGTTGCTAGCTGATTTTCAGAGTTAAGAATGGTTGCTAGCTGATTTTCAAGAAACCTAAGTTCTAATGCATTTTCGTATTTTTAAAATGTATGAAGGATCCTAAGGTCATTCTAGAGTAAAGAGCCTTAAGAGTTCAATCATACAAGAGCTTTACAAGAATATCCTAATAAAATAAATATTCTTCAGTCTTGAGTTCTTCAGTGCTTAAAGGCTTCTTGCTTTGGAGTCCAAATGCCTTCGGTTCTTTTTAGTCCTCTGAGAATGTGTGCTTGAATATTTCTTGCAACTATCATACTTGAATTAAACACATTAGAGCAGTAACAAGATAGAATTTGTTATCATCAAAATATTTGCAACATAATTGTATTGACGCCATAGGGCTAACATAGCCCACTATTGAACATACCTCTGTAATTGAGAATATAAGCAAACCTTGGTACCATGACTTTGTAATTCCATAACTGTATAGCATATGCAGACATTTGCTAATATATCTCTCAAAATTAAGGATTATCATGACAGTTGAAATGTATGATAGAGATTTGTATAATAATTTTTTCCTTTTTTTACTTTCAAAAGCAGAAAAAACAAATTAAAAAATACCTAAAAATCCAAGTAAATCATACAAACAAACAAAAAAAAATCACATAAAACATTCAAACCCTCAATTTTAGTTTAATTCATATAAATTAAAACATATTAAAATATTTTTTCCCATAGGATCGGAGTATTTTAAAATGAAAATAAGTATAAAGAAAAGAAAAAAGCAAAAAGAAAACTTGGTTCCTANTCCAAGTAAATCATACAAACAAACAAAAAAAATCACATAAAACATTCAAACCCTCAATTTTAGTTTAATTCATATAAATTAAAACATATTAAAATATTTTTTCCCATAGGATCGGAGTATTTTAAAATGAAAATAAGTATAAAGAAAAGAAAAAAGCAAAAAGAAAACTTGGTTCCTAATGCATTATTTGGTATTCATTAAAGAAGAGTTTGCTTGTTTTGCTTTGTCTTTTTTCTTTGAATGTTTATAATTATATGTGTTTTATTTGTATTAAAATAGAGTAAGCATCACACAAAAAATATCAGATAATACTTTCAAAAAATGGTTGAACATTCTGAACATAAAAATGTGATGCCTATTATATTTCAATAAAAATAAGTCTTATATAATTCTGAACATTCGAAAAAGCACATAAATGAAAAAAAAAAAATATCATAAACATTCAAATGAAGAATTGCTCAAACAAAAATTTCACGAACAAAATAGAAACATATTTAGATTTCAACCCAAACCCAAATTCAAATCGATGTCTCATACAAAGAAATTTTCTTGGGAAACGAACATAAAAATAATCAATTCACAGTGCAAAATATTTATATATAAAAACACATAGATACATCCAAGCAATGAAATTTTAGATTAAATAAAAACCCTAGACTGGATCAACGTCAATGTTGAGTATCAAAGCATTAATAAAAAATTAGCAAATTTTTTTTTTTTTTTTATATTATTGTTGTGA
>FXXK01000178.1:324286-363386 GCA_900184695.1 Betula pendula | reverse complement strand
TGATACTATTATATATTTCAATCACAAAATAAAAAAACTCATTATTTTGATGCTTCTATAGATGGTTTTTTTCTTTTTGCAATATGTTATTGGGATTCTAGATATGGGTTTTTAAGTATGGTATAACAATATAAGCTCTTTTTTTTTTTTTTTTCTCGCGGGAACACAAGTATAGCTCTTGTTATATATGGGTTTTAAAGTAAACGTAAAATATAGCATTATTCATTAGGGACCGGTTCAATTTTAATTATATGTTATCTCTAAAACATTATAACATATAAATAATTGGCTTTCAAATATTATATATACTATGTGGTGTGTGTGTTGTAGGTGTGTATATTAAAATCTAAAAACCGCTTTTTAAGCATTAATGGGAGAGAGAAAAACGTGCTTGAGCATGTAATAAAATATTCAATGAATTAAAAACATAAAACCATTGATTTTAGTTTAATCGCATATAAATTACAACATGTTAAAATCTTTGTTCATTAGGTTAGTTTAGAATGAAAAATAAGTTAAAGAAAAAAAAAAAAGCAAGGAAAAACCATCGATTTTGATTATCCAAAGCATAAAGATAGAAAATATCGATGAATTTTTTGTTATCTGTTGGATGTCGAATGCCTATTATAGTTTCAATAAACAAATAATTCCCCCCCTATATAATTCTGAACATTTGAAAAAGCCACTATGAAAAAAAAAGAAAAAATCTCATAAACATTCAAATGAGAATTGCTAACCAAAAAATTCTCCAAAACAAAATGAAACGTATTCAAGATTTCAATCCCAAACCTTAGATTCAAATCGGTGTCTTTGTACATAAGAATTTTTTCGAGAACGGAACATTAAAGATAATCAATTCACAGAAATATTTATATATAAAAACACAAAGATACATTCCAAGCAATGAAGTTTTGGATTGAATAAAAACCTTAAATTGGATCAATGTCAATGTTGAATTAGCACAGCATTAATAAAAAATTAGCATTTTTTTTTTTGATATAATATTGTGTGATACGCTATTATATTTTAATACAATAAAACTCATATAATTTTGACGTTCTATAAATGGTTTTTTTTTTTTTCATATGTATGAGATTCTAGATATGGGTTTTTAAGTACGGTATAACACATATAACTCTTGATTCTATATATGGGTTTTTAAGGTAAACGTAATATAGCATATTATTCATTTCATAATATTAGACCAGTTCAATTTTATTTATATGTTACCTAAAACATTAATGACGTATATTAAATATTTGGTAAAGCATGGGTTAGGTACCACTCTCGAAGAAACTAAATTGTGTTTAACTTAGGTATATAAATATATAATGGGACCTATATTCATAAAATCTGAAAACGTATTAATGGCAGTAATGGAGAGAGATAACGTGCATTAATTGAGATATTATAAAGAGAGATATCTTTAAATTGATAATAAACATAATTAAAATTTGGAATAACGATTTTTAAGGATTAAATGGAGAGAGAACGTGCTTGAGGTATTAATAGCATTAAAATTTGAAACGTTTTTAAGGCATTAATGGAGAGAGAAACGTGCTTGAGGTATTAATAAAGAGAGATATGCATTAAACTGATGCGATTTTTAAGGCTTGAGGCGATAAAGAGAGACGTGCAGTAATCTTGTGCGTTTTTTAAGGCACTAAAGCATTAATAGACCGGTTCAACCCGGTTTAGTACCGGTTTAGGTTTTAAAATAATGGGTTAAATGACCGGTTTTTAACTTAATAAATATGGGTTCATGCCACGTGTCGCAATTCTAAGCACTTTGATGTGTGATTCAGCTATTATATATATATAGATTATGTGATATGCAGAGCTAATTAATTTCCCCTGCAAGCAAGACAAAGTTTCCTATAGTCATTAAATTAAATGAATTCTGGATGGGGAGAGAGAAAGAGAGACAGAAGTGAACTTGTGTCAAGGCTACGTTCTTTATTTCAGGTCCACTACGAATGGTCAATTCCACCAAAGTTCCTTCGGGTCCCCTGCAATTTTATCAAAACGTTAAGGCAGACTAGTGAATAAATGAAAAAGTGAAAAACTTGGAGGAAAAGAAAAGTTGGGCTTCTAAAAGCTCTATAAAAACAAAAATCTTGTTTACTTGTGCACTAACAACACTAATATGATGAAATAAGATGTAAAAATATCATCTCAAATATCTTCATTTAAAGTGTGCTCTGGTCAGTTGCCAGATTTTTAGATGTCTGAGTTTGTTAGTAGCATAATGATGGTCTAAACATTTCATGATGAAACTTCCATATTTTCTTTTTTTAATGAATCAAAACAACCTGAAGTAAATGTTTAGATTTATCCATGCCTATGCATTTGAATCTGAAATTTCATCACTTGGTGATTTCTAGAATGAATAAAGGCTATCACGTATCCCAACATACAAGATAGCAGATATGTTTTAAACTCAAATCAGTTACAATTATCAACCACTATGCATCTGACCAAATAATTTTTTTGAAAAGAAGCCTCAAAATCAAGAATTGATTGATGATTCAAGATTTAAAACAAACTCGAGGTACTTAATTCCTTACAGCTTCCAGAAAGCTAAGGGACATGTATTATTTTTTCTAGCAAAAAATAGGAACTAATCTGTTTTATAGTTGTAGACATACTGTGAGATGTCACATAAAATACATAGAATACCTTGTAGAAAGGAGTTAATCATTTGGATTTTGAATATTCATTTTGAAAGTACTCCAAAACTAATATCCAGGCACCTTATGGGCATTTATCAATATTGCCATTCTGGACAATATGACATGACATTAAGGCCACTTTTGAACTGTCACCTGGTACATTTCAGTTTGCAAACCACATCTAGGAGAAGCAACGAAACAAGAAAGCACAAGAAAACACCATGAAATATTCTGTCTAGTTTTTCTCTTTTTGTGCATGGCAGTGTGTTAACCAAAGGAAGGGACTTCTGTGATAAGTTGCAACACCATTGTGGTATTTCATTTTCTTTAATAGAGCCTATGTTATTTATTGAAAAACGAAGAACGGATCTGACAGGTTAAGAGGTTGGTTATGTAAGAAACTCACTGCAACCGCTCTGCTGCATCATATATGCCCATGGTTTCTGTACTTGTATCATCAATCGCTACAATAACATCCCCAGTCAAAATGCCAGCCCTATTTGCAGGACCTCCCGGAGCAGCTGAAATAACAAGAAGTCCAGCAGCTGATCCATCAAATTGAGTAGGGTAGCCAATTGACAGCCCTACACCTGTAAGAGCACCTTGAGTTCCAGACTTCCTTCAAAGAAGATATAACAGATTTAGGGAGAATATTATATGTATCCAAACCCCACTAAAGTATACAGTTCTACAGTCCATCTAAATTTTGTACATGGGAGTCTGTGTCATTCAAGCCAAACAATGCAGTATACCAAGATAACATGAAGAAAACAGTATCATACCCGCAAACTCTTGAACTTCTCAGGCTCCAGAAAACGAGTAAAAGGATCATCCAGTGTGGCAAGCATCTTCTTTATTGCCATATCTAAATGCAAATACATCACTAGGATTTAGAGAGGCAGTACATAGGGAAGGCACAAACACGACTCTTACTTAGTGGCAATTAAATCATAGAACAGGCTTAAATGTTACCCACATTGAAATGCAACAATCAAACACAGGTTTATAACAAAGCCATCTACCACATTGCAACAATGTACATGACAAATCACTTTTTTTCAAGAGAATTCTTCATCTTCTCTCGAACCCATTTAACCGAACATATCTTGCAACCTGTAGAACTAGCAATTGAATTCAACAATCACACATACCTAAAGATGAGGTAGAAGAAACAACTGCTACAAAACCATCTACCACAATTGAAGAATGTGCACGATCAGTCGCGTTCTTCTCTCCAACCCATTTAACACAACCATATACTACAACGGGTAGAACTAGCAATTGAATTCAACATTTCACATTGCCCTAAAGGTGAGTAGAAGAAACAATAACTGCTGTCTTTCTTCTATTTTCCTTTCTGGGACCAAGTAACCGGGTTTTTAGCTGAACCATATGAATTATCAAGAATAGCAACATCTTAAAGGTTTATGTACTCAACTTAGTGCTCACAACTCTAAAGGTATACATAGTAGGTCAGTGGCCATGAAGGCCAAAGTTTAGGCCATGGTGAGATCTCTCATCATGCATGCAGCCAGAGACTGTATACAATCAATAGATACATCGACTGAATAAAACTTACTCGATTAATAGTAAACATAAAAGGTAGCACAGTCATCAATTTCAAAGAAAGACATGCCGTTTCTAACAACATTTTCTTGTATATGTCAAAACTATATGTACCTTGGCAAGAAAAGAGAAGTCCACTGCCTGTCTACCTTACTTGAGTATTGACAACAGCCATGAGTGGATGGACACTCATGTCTAACCATTTAAATAGCCAAAAGTACATCAGCCATATAAGCATGAACCTATGCAACAAAAATATTTTAGAGAACTATGATTTACCCCTTGTGGAACTATTGCTGACTCCCTTCCAAGTATTCAGAACCTAACTCCAATTACCATGTACATACTATGCTGTTAGGCATATTAAGCTGTTCTCACTGGTAATACTTGTATAGTCAATTAGCACCAATACTGCACAATATCCAAATACTAAGAAGGAAAACAAAGTCAACATTGATAAGCAAAATATACACACATAAGTGAATTTAACTATGGTTCTGGATTCCATTATTCTAAGACGATTTTAGCACAGAAAAATCCAGCAAACCACCATAATTATACTACTAGAAAGGATGCAATCCGTACATGTCTGTTCTCGTGTATTCATTGGTTCATTGCGGAGTGCATTTTCTCTGTACCGAAACCAACTTTGTCCATTAAAAGTTTTGTCAACATATGCACAATCAATTGTTCTCCATGCCTCCAAGAATAGGAGATTCTCTTCGGTGAGGGCCCCTGCACAGTGACAATAAGTATTAGGCTGAAATATAAAGTAAAAGATCCATCCCTTGAATATTATGTAAATTCCTTGAAAAAACTTACAGGATGGACCCCAGCTAACAGAAACAGAAACTGACATGACCAGCATCACTCCAGTGATCAAGCAGACAGAAGGAATAGAGACATGCTGTCTAAATTTTTCCAAGCAGTAAATCGCTTTTGGAAGACCACCAGAGTAAATCCCGAATTTGAGAAGGCGTCCATGAGTTATTGAAAGAAAATCAATGATGTAGGACGGAATTTACCTATATTTATAAATTCCAAAATAAGAAAAATAACAAATAATATATTGGGAAAGTGCCGTTCAAGAAGATTTTTGTTCAGATTCAGACAGTGGAAGTATAGAAGGAAAGATCTTGTCACGATCACTGCTAATTATCAACCGTATTCGGTTGACAGAAAAATCAATTTATTGATTTTCTATTTTAGATTAGGATTCTACTTAAAAATAAAAATAAATAAAGTTTTATTAAAACTTTATTTATTTCCTTTTCAAGATTGTATTTACTTTTTTTTCTTTCCTTTGTAGACTTGTATTTATTTATTTCCTTTCTAAGATTAGGTTTACTTATTCTACTAGAACTAGGATTACTTATTCTACTAGGACTAAGATTACTTTCTCTTCAAGTTTTCTACTAGTATTTATAGGTGAGTTTACATTGTAAAAAAAAATACACAATTGAATATTTATCAATCAGAGAATTTCTCTCAAATACTCTGCGGAGTTTGTTACTTTTAAGCCTGCAGGCTTGTTTTATTTTTCAATCAGAAGACGCAGACGCTTCTGGTTTGTTTACCAAGTCTTCCGCTACGTCAGTTGGTATCAAAGCAGGCGTTATCCTGTTCGATGGCTACCTGAACAACGGTAGAAACCTCTTCAACAACGCCGCTTGTAGGGGAGGGGCTCGTTCAAGAGTCGAATTCATGGGGTATCCGAGCCGGCATTATCCGGATTTGATGGCCAATTCATATTACAGTTACAACTACTCTAACGAATTCATTCGTGAGAGAGAGTTTGTTTCGAGAACTGATTACCAGCGATATATCAAGCGATCAAAGGCTCGATCACAACAAGCACACTTTCAAGAACAAGTACTGCAATCAATGTGGGAAATCTTGGAAGATATGAAGCAAAGTATCGACACGTTTGTTAACAAATATGGAGGTTGTGTCGACGCTGTTCAGAACCATGATTCTGAATCTCTGAATAGGCACCCTGCCTATGAAGAGAATATTAATTACGGTGAAAATATTGTGGAGGTTATTAATTTGGTGGAGCTGCCGTTAGAGAAACAATTTGTGCAGCCACTACCATTTGTTCCAACAACTGCATCAATGGAGGAACACCTACCACCTCCTCCACCACAGGCACAACTCATCACGATCACCACAGAAGAAAAGAGTAATGTCAATTCCTTTGATGAAAACAGTAAAGTTGAAGCTGATATTCAAAAAGAAATTGTTGGGGAAGTTTTTATGGAAGGAGACAATAGGGAAAAGACATGTCTTGATGCTATTTACGTAGATTTCTCCAAGCACCTTTCTCCAGAGGGACCGCGCGTGCCATATCACAAAGAAAACTCGAGGACGAGTTTTTTTCAAGTGGGGGTGTCTGATGTAGGACGGAATTTACCTATATTTACGGTAAATTCCAAAATAAGAAAAATAACAAATAATATATTGGGAAAGTGCCGTTCAAGAAGATTTTTGTTCAGATTCAGACAGTGGAAGTATAGAAGGAAAGATCTTGTCACGATCACTGCTAATTATCAACCGTATTCGGTTGACAGAAAAATCAATTTATTGATTTTCTATTTTAGATTAGGATTCTACTTAAAAATAAAAATAAATAAAGTTTTATTAAAACTTTATTTATTTCCTTTTCAAGATTGTATTTACTTTTTTTTCTTTCCTTTGTAGACTTGTATTTATTTATTTCCTTTCTAAGATTAGGTTTACTTATTCTAAGGACTAGGATTACTTTCTCTTCAAGTTTCTACTAGTATTTATAGGTGAGTTTACATTGTAAAAAAAATACACAATTGAATATTTATCAATCAGAGAATTTTCTCTCAAAAACTCTGCGGAGTTTGTTACTTTTAAGCCTGCGGGCTTGTTTTATTTTTCAATCAGAAGACGCAGACGCTTCTGGTTTGTTTACCAAGTCTTCCGCTACGTCAATCACATTTCAAAGATAAAATTTTATTGAGCCTCATCAACTGAAGCAAGAAATTATATTTCTCAGCACATTGGTGGCATTTGTCCTTTTACACATTAAGGGACTCCATAATCGAGCTTCTACAATCCTTATGGGCAAAGATTTCCATGGCAGCATCTGAAAAGAGTCCAACTGAAATTGTAATATATATCAAGCTCTTGACTACATTTAAAATTGTTCACATGCACACATCCATACAGCAGTATCTCTCAGGATACACCGAGTTTCTGAGGCCTTGTACCGGCATAGAGTATAAGGCAAAAAAAAAGGCATATAGTAATACAACATAAGATTAACAATGTAAACAGTACTATAATGTAACATTACGATAAGGATCCAGTGACCAGTAATATTCTTTCTGGGTAATGCGAGTCACAGGAAGTGAACAATCCAAGCTATGCTCCAGGTGCAGTAATATATGAGGCCAAAATAATTCTTCCAATCAAAAAATTTAGTGGTGAAGCGCATCACTCACCTATGAGTGCTTATTTTCCAGAAAATCCAACTATTGCAGAGGAAAAAGTTTTAATTCTATTTATCCAAATTTTCAATTCTGCAAGATGTGCTCAACAGAATCAGATTCAGCTTTTTAACTATGCCACACCAGTGTACTTTCTAAGAAAAAGAGAATGATTAGGCCAATCCACCTGCAGTGTTGGTGGAGGCAAATTCAGTTCTTGGAAATTGGAGCATGCTCGTTTTACATAATATTTTCTTTTTGTCATTGATAGATTATACACATACCCAATGGGTCTTGAATTCACAACTCACCCTCCGGCCTCCACCCTTTCTTGTGGGAAGAGGAGTTGCCTTTTGAGCTAGAGCTCATTGGCATCAACAGCCCAAATTTTTCCTGACAGCACAGCATTCGAAACAACAATAGGCCTTACAGTTATCAAGTAAAACTATAGTTACATGATAGTTCTCCTCCCATACCCTAGGCGTACTCGTGCATTAGCAGCCAAAGGACTAAAGATACTTCAGCACCCAAGAAGACATGTACGAAGGACTAAAGATATTTCAGCACCCAAGAAGAAATGTACAAGTGGTGAGTACAATTCTTTGTTACAGAGGCTTGGTCACAATGCACTCACATTCATGAGAAATAGACCTCCGAATGAGAATTACACAATAACGATCCATAATTGAAGAACAATCAATATTCAATTCGAAACTCATTAACTCCTCCATGTTTCTTTATAAACAGTAGGATCGGCAGTGGCAATTGTTGCTCCAATATAGAAGTGGTGTGCTCAAGATAACATAAGAGAAATCCTAGAACCAGCTCCCCTCCAAGAAAATACACCGAACTTGAGTCAAATTACATTCCAGTTCACCATATTTCTCTTCAACAAATAAAAAATTGAAAAAATACTTTTTCTTTTTTTTTTTATCCATGAAATGTAAGTTATCAGGGTCAATGCTTCAGTCATGACTTTAAGTCTTAGCTAGGTTCAATTCGGAGAACAGGCTTAATCAGGTTGTACCATTCATTTAAAATAATGGTTACAATTTTAAAAATTGCAAGTAGGGGATTCTAATGCAAACCTTTAAACCTTGCTTCATCCTTTCTTTTGTTTAATCCTTTGCCTCCTTCGACAACCACTTTTACCATCTCCTTCTTTTGGATACTTCAATAGTCAAAATCTACTAACATATTTTTTGTCACAAAACAGTTTGTCAAACTAATTTCTAGCAATAAGCGAAGATGTCTCTCTATTCTAAGTCAAAGTTATCAATCAAAACTATTGCTATAACTTTTTACTGTAATGAATAATCGATCTTTTCCTATTACATTATGTTAAGCAGCTATTAGTAGTGGCCTTGGGCTATTGGTTCTACTTGTTGGTGGATGGTGGTCCTACAAAGTAATAAAGAAAAGGAGGATGATTAAACAGAGGAACAAGTTCTTCAAACGAAATGGTGGTTTATTGTTACAACATCAATTATCTTCACATGAAGCCAATCTTGAGAACACCAAATTGTTTAATTCAAAAGATTTGGAGAAGGCCCCTTACCATTTTAATGTAAATAGAATACTTGGCTAGGGAGGACAAGGCACTGTTTATAAAGGGATGTTGGTAGATGGAAGAATTGTTGCTGTGAAAAAATCCATGGTAATTGATGAAGGAAAACTCAAAGAATTCATTAATGTAGTTGTCATTCTTTCACAAATTAATCACATGAATGTGGTTAAGCTAATTGGCTATTGTTTGAAGACGGAAGTTCCTCTACTAGTTTATGAATATGTTCCCAACGGAACTCTTTTCCAATATGTCAATTGCCAAATTGAGGAGTTTCCACTAACATGGGATATGCGCTTACGAATTGCAACGGAAGTTGCAGGAGCTCTCTACTACTTACACTTAGCAGCTTCCTCACTCATTTACCATCGAGACATTAAGTCTACAAACAGACTCTTAGATGATAAGTACAGAGCTAAAGTAGCTGACTTTGTGACTTCAAGATCCATCACTGTTGATCAAACTCACTTAACCACACTAGTGCATGGCACTTTTGGATACTTGGATCCTGAGTATTTCCAGTCAAGTCAGTTTACAGAAAAAAAAAATGATGTTTATAGTTTCGGTGTTGTCCTTGCCGAGCTTTTAACTGGCAAAAAAGCAATCTCACCATAGCCACATATTTCATTCAATCGGCAGACAAAAACAATTTGTTTGATATTATTGATAGTCGAGTTTTGAAGGAAGGTAAGAAAGAAGATATCATTGCAATCGCAAACCTTGCGAAAAGGTGCTTGAACTTAAATGGGAAGAAACGACCTACAATGAAAGAAGTCACAATGGAGTTGGAGGCAATTCAAAACTGCAAAAACCTCCTAACCTTCAGCAAAACTATAAAGAGCATGAATAAGTCCAATCAGAAACGTACGAGCCATGGGATGTTGTTCCCACATCAACAATGTCAACGTCATCTGTAGACGCACAACCATTATTACCTTCTCAAATATGAATCAGTATTTGTTTTAATGCTATGTTGTTGGCTAAATAATTTGTTGTTTACGTTGTAATTTCAAGAATCATCTAAGAACATGGATTAACCATATCCAATTGTCTTATGATAGTATAAGATAACAGAAAGCTTCATGTTCGTTTTATAAAGATCCATTTTTGTTGTTGGTGAAACATTAAATAATCACCCTAGCAATGAACCCTCAGATCACAATCACCTTTATAAGGTAAACAAATAAAGGATCTTCTCCACATGAAAACTATACACTCTCGTGGTCATTAATACGACCTACAAGAATGTTATGCTATGTGGAGCCTGGTATTATGCATGACCCGGTTTGCACCCGACCCGTTACAACAAAAGAAGGGCTACGATTTAAATCGATTTTTTTTTTCTCTGAGGGTTGGCCTTTGACCAGCCTGCTTATGTAGTAGGGTTTTTGTAATGCGCGTGCGACGCCTCCTTTGTATTGCTTCCCGAAAATAATGAAACTTTACCGCAACACGGTTGACATAGCCTCTGAAGGTGAACCACTTAAATTTATGTGTCTTGTGATTGATTATTTTTATGTTTTCTATCTCTATCGTTGTTCCCGAGTTCTGGGAAATCAGTGATTTTCTCAACAACTAGTATCGGAGAGTGTGAGCGATGGCAGGAGCAGAAGGTAAGGCATCAGGAATCGAAAGGTTTGATGGCACAGACTTCGGGTATTGGAAGATGCAGATTGAAGATTTCTTGTACGGGAAGAAATTACATCTGCCTCTTTTGGGGGATAAACCAACCACTATGAGCACAGAAGAATGGGCTTTGCTTGATAGACAGGTCCTGGGAATCGTTTGATTAACACTGTCGAGATCAGTTGCACATAAGTTGTGAAGGAGAAGACCACAGTGGGTCTAATGGCGGCTTTGTCTGATATGTACGAAAAGCCATCTGCCAACAATAAGGTGCATCTCATGAAGAAGTTGTTTAATATAAAGATGGCGAAAGATACTCCGGTAGCACAGCATCTGAATGAATTCAATACGATAACAAATCAGTTGACCTCTGTGGAGATTGATTTTGATGATAAGGATCTGTGCATTGATTGTTTTGGCCTCTTTGCCAAATAGTTGGGAGGTTGTGAGAATGGCAGTGAGCAATTCTGCAAGAAAGAGCAAACTGGTGTATGAAGACATCCGAGATTTAATTCTAAGTGAGGAGATTTGCAGAAGAGATGCAGGTGAACCCTCATGTTCTGGTTCTGCACTAAACCTCGAGACAAGGGGTATAGAACAGGAAAGAAATTTTGGTTGGGGTAGATCAAAATCTAGAAAAGGTAGAAGCAAATCTAAATCTAGACAAAAACCAGAATGTTGGAACCGTGGCAAGACTGGCCACTTTAAGAGGAACTGCAAGGAACTTAAGAACAAGACTAAGAACGATTCTGCAAACGTGGTAACAAAAGATGTGCATGATGCCCTACTCCTCTCAGTTGATAGTCCTATTGAGTCGTGGGTTTTGGACTCAGGAGCCTCGTTTCATACCACACCAATCCGTGAAATCCTTGAGAATTATGTTGCTGGAGATTTCGGAAAGGTGTATTTGGCTGATGAACGGCGTTGGATGTTATGGGCATAGGAGATGTTCGCATCAGAGTTCACAATGATTTGGTATGGAAGTTGAAGAAAGTCCGACAAGTTCCAGAATTGAAGAAAAACCTGATTTCAGTGTGACAACTTGATGATGAAGGGCATGGCATTACTTTCCGCGATGATAAGTGGAAAATCAGCATAGGAGCTAGGGTTGTGGCCAGTGGATACAAGACTGACACTCTCTACATGACCACAAATTTAAGGGATACAATTGCAGTTTCAAATGCTAGTGGTGACTCAACTATGTGACACTTAAGGCTTGGGCACATGAGCCAAAAGGGGATGAAAGAGCTTTTGTCAAAGGGGAAACTACCACAACTAAAATCAGTTGAATCTGATTTATGTGAAGGCTGCATTCTTGGGAAGCAGAAAATGGTCAGTTTCGTGAAAGTTGGTAGAACACCGAAGTCTGGAAAGCTGGAGCTGATACACACAGACTTGTGGGACCCTTCCCCAGTTGCATCCCTTGGAGGTTCGCGGTATTACATCACCTTTATTGATGACTCAAGCAAAAAGGTATGGGTTTATTTTTTGAAAAATAAATCTAATGTGTTTGAAACTTTTAAGAAGTGGAAGGCCATAGTTGAGACTGAAATAGACTTGAAGCTTATGTGTTTGAGGTTAGATAATGGAGCGGAATACACAGATAGAGGGTTTAAAGAATTTTGTGAATGGGATAGGATGGAGAAGACAATCCATGGGACATCACAGCAGAATGATGTAGTTGAGCGCATGAACAAGATGTTATACCCGAGATATGATTAGAGGGTTTTTAACTTAATTATGTAAATGACTTAGTGAAATTAATAATATTGAGTTAGAAAAATTAAACACTTCGTAAATGCATCGGGAAAACATTAAAAATGATTTTTCACATTGGGCGTCCGGACGGTAGTATTTTCGTCTGGACGGCTGTTGCCCAATGCATGTTGTCTGCTGCGGTCTGGACAGGCTTGGCTACTGTTCAGTCAGTAGCAATCGTCTGCAACTCGTTTACAGTGGCATCCGAACAGGATCAGCCATGCCTCGTCTGCAGTGGCATCCAGACGAAGTACGTTACTGTTCAGTCAGTGTTCCTCGTCCGCAGCCTTCCGCAGTATGGTTCGGACGGTGATGAACAGTATACCGAGTATATAAGTTGAAAATGCAATTTTTCCAACTCATTTCTCATTTTTCAGACCTGAAACGACCTGGAGCTCTCTTCTCTCTCCTAGGGTTTACTCCAAACCTTAAGAGAACAATATTTTGAGGCTTGGGTTGCACTTTTTAATACCAGCAACGAGTTTCTTGGTGTTAGATTGTCATTTCCACCGATCGTTTGAGATAAATTCTAAAACCAATGTCTACTTTCTCAAGATTGAGCTATACACCTTATGCATGTTGCTTAATCTTGATTATTTGTCTATGATTTTGTTATATTTGTGGAGTTTGAGCATTGGATCGAAGCTCCAAAGACTGGGCTTCGTACCTTTGAGGTAAATGTTCAAGTTAGTTAAGTTAGTTGGGTTTTGTTTAGAGTTTTATAAGTTAATCCTAGAGATTCTCTATGGGTTAACTTTGTTAGCATTTAAATTGTGTTTTAAGTTCCATATATGTTATGGGTCTCAATTGGGTTATGTGTTTATAAGGTTATAAACACTCATTGGTGTATAGAAGTATGTTTTAAGCTATGAGTTATACCTTATGATCACATGCAATGATGTATTGTAGATTTGTGTGATTAAGACCTATCATTGGTGTCAATTGTTAAGCATTTAGCAGAACAAGTGAGTATAATTACTCACTGAGCAAAGATACTATTTTTATGCTTTCAAAGATTATATTATGTTCGAGTCAATTGTATATTGTGTTGATGTTTTCTGATGATATCTTGATACCTTTAATTATGTTGAGAAATGCTTGATGAGATATGATATATAATGATGTAAAATGTTGCATGATCGTAAAAGAAAGGAAATGAAATGTTTTATAGCATAAGCATGAGTGTAGCATTTGCATGAAGGGGTGTAATGCCCTAATGATAGTAAAATAATATGTTTTCGAAGGATCGTAATGCTCTGACGATAGTAAAATGATATGTTTTTTAAGGAATGTAATGCTTTGATGATAGTAAACTGATATGTTTTCGAATAAGTGTAATACTTCGATGATAGTAAAATGTTATGTTTTCGAATGAGTGTAATGCTCTGATGATAGTAAAATGATATGTTTTCGAATGAGTGTAATGCTCCGATGATAGTAAAATAATATATTTTCGAAGGGGTAGCCCTGATGAAAGTGAAGGGGTGATTAGCCCTGATGAAAGTGAAGGGGCAAATAGCCCTAATGAAAGCGAAGGGGTCAGATACCCTAATGAAAGCGAAAGGGTTAGATACCCTGATGAAAGTTTAAAGTTATGTTATGAAATGTATGAATGTGAAAGTATGCATTACACTGTTATGTTTTGATAATATGTATATGCATTATGTTTTATGAAAGTTCATACTAGATGTATTGGTATGCATAAGAGTCTCAATGAAAAAGAACTTATGTATACATCTACAATTAGTTTGTATATGATGTTTTCATGAGTATGACTTAAACATATGACACTCATGTTGATCGTGACAAAAATGAACGGAATATATGAGCAGCTCTGAGGTAGCCTATATGACACTCATGTTGAATGTGACAAAATTGACTGGAATACAGGAGCAGCTCTGTAGCAAAGACATACGTGTAAAAGTTATGTATAGACATGTTTATATGCATGTGTGACCAGACATAATATGGAGCACTTGTATATATTCATGGCTAAGTGGTATGTTCCAAACTATTTCATAACTACGGTGTTTATTTTATCAGCTATGCCATGTTTTTATGATAGATATTTTATAAGCCAAATGTAGCTATTATTGTAAACTATGTAGAAAACAAAGGATTGACTTATTGTGAAAACTTAGTGATTTCTTATACCACTGGGACCGTGGACTCATATATCCGCCTAGGCAAATGTGATTAACGACATGATTCCCTCAGATGATATTGTTGATGCAGGTATTGAGGATCATAATGATAATCTAGTGGCTGCATATTTGGATTATTATGACTGATGACAATGTACGCCTATTGGTATTTTGTATAGACTCATAATTAGTCTAGTTTTTGCATCAATATGTGTATATGTAAACAGGTTGATATATTTTGGCTAAGTAGTATGTAACTCTTTTGATAACTGTTTTCGATGTATAGCACTTACGTTGTAAAATTGTTATATATAGTTTATGTCAATTCCTTATGTTGTATCACTCTCATAGTGTTGTTTATTTAGTTCCTGCTACAATGTTATGATTACTCTGATGTGATGGCTTGTACGCATGTATGCCACTGTAATAATGTGGTTTCGTTTAAAAAATAAATAAATAAATATGTGTTATGAAATTGGGTCATCACACAGAACCCTTAATGAGCGGGCTAGAAGCATGAGATTGCACACAAGGTTACCAAAAACTTTCTGGGCTGATGCAGTGAGCACCATAGCCTACTTGATCAATAGAGGACCATCAGTTCCCTTGGATTGCAGATTACCTGAAGAGGTTTGGAGCGGAAATGAGGTAAATCTTTCTCACTTAAAGGTTTTTGGTTGCATTTCCTATGTTCATATTGACTTTGAGGCTCGTAGCAAACTAGATGCTAAATCTAGAAAATGTTACTTCATTGGTTATGGAGATGAGGCGTTTGGCTACCGGTTTTGGGATGATCAAAATCGAAAAATCATTAGAAGCATAAATGTTATCTTTAATGAACATGCTGTGTATAAGGATGAGACAAGTGCAGAATTTGATGCTATAGGGCCGCAACAAGAGAAGTCTGAGTTTGTCAACTTAGATGAGCTTCCAAAAGGTACAGTGCATAACAGAATTCAGGAAGTTGAAGATACAAGGGCTGAACATGGAACACCTACAACTGCTGTCAGAAGGTCTTCCAGAAATACTACACCTCCACAACGTTACTCACCCTCCTTGTTCTATATTCTGTTGACTAATAGTGGTGAGCCAGAGACTTATGATGAAGCTTTGCAAGATGAAAATTCAACCAAGTGAGAGTTAGCCATGAAGGATAAGATGGACTCATTGATGACTAACCAGATATGGGAATTGACAGAACTACTAGCAAGAAAGAAGGCCTTACACAACAAATAGGTGTACCGAATAAAGGGTGAGCATGATGGTAGCAAGTGCTACAAGGCCAGATTAGTTGTGAAGGGCTTCCAGCAGAAGGAAGGTGTTGACTAAACAGACATATTTTCTCCAGTCGTAAAGATGACTACAATCAAACTGGTACTGGAAATTGTGGCGGTAGAGAATCTACATCTTGAGCAATTAGATGTGAAGGCGACATTCCTTCATTGTGATTTGGAGGAAGACATTTACATGGTTCAGCCAAAGGGATTTGCAGTACAAGAAAGAAGAGTCTAGTGTGCAAACTGAGAAGGAGCTTATATGGTCTAAAACAAGCTCCAAGGCAATGATACAAGAAGTTTGACAGTTTCATGGGTCATGCTGGGTTTATGAGGTGCAATGTAGATCATTGCTGCTATGTTAAGAGCTTTGAGAACTCTTATATCATCCTACTATTGTATGTGGATGATATGCTTATTCCGGGGTCCAGTATGGAGGAGATCTAGAATTTGAAAAATAGTTGTCATCACAGTTTGCAATGAAGGATTTGGGAGCTGCAAAACAAATCTTGGGCATGAGAATCATCAGGTACAGGGCCAATAGTACACTGAAGCTTTCACAGACAGAGTACGTGAAAAAGGTTCTCAGCAGATTTGGCATGGATGGAACTAAATCAGTGAGCACACCCTTGGGTGGTCACTTTAGACTGGGAAGCAGTGAAGTGGATTATGAGATACTTGAAAGGGTCATCAGATACATCCCTTTGCTTCACAGGTGCAAACTTAAAGCTATAGGGTTATGTTGATGCCGACTTAGCTTGTGATGTTGATAGTAGGAAAAGTATTACTGGGTTTGTGTATACTCTGGGTGGTACAGCTGTGTGTTGGACCTCAAAGTTGCAGAAAATTGTTGCTCTTTCCAATACAGAAGCTGAATATGTAGCAGTGACTGAAGCTGGAAAGGAGATGGTTTGGCTATAGGGTTTTCTAGATGAGCTGGGCGTTCTACACAGTGACATTCAGAGTGCCATCTTTCTTGCCAAGAATCCAGCATTTCATTCAAGAACGAAGCACATACAGTTGAGGTATCATTTCATTCACTCTCTCCTCAATGATGAGCAGTTGATACTTGAGAAAATTCGGGGAACTGAGAATCCTGCAGATATGTTTACAAAAGGTGTGACTATTAAGAAACTGAAGCTATGCGCAGCTTCAGTTGGTCTTCGAGGTTGAGGACAGGAGGACCATTGCAGCAATGGCGTTTATGGCTTGGGAGGCATGCAGAGGTTGATTGGCGGTGGGACCAGTCTTCCAAGTGGGAGATTGTTAGGCTATGTGGAGCCTGGTATTGTGTCCAACCCGATTTGCACCTGACCCAGTACGACAAAATAAGGAATATGGTTTAAATGAAATTTTTTTTAGGGTTGGCCTTTGATCCACCCGTTTATGTATTTTCAACCCAATTAAGGGTCTTTAAATAGTCGCTTATGTAGTAGGGTTTTTGTAATGTGCGTGCGACACCTTCTTTATATTGTTTCCTGAAAATAGTGAAACTTTGCCGCAACACAGTGGACATAGCCCCTGATGGTAAACCACTTAAATTTCTGTGTCTTGTGATTGATTATTTTCCTGTTTTCTGTCTCTATTGTTGTTCTCGAGTTCTAGAAAATCAATGATTTTCCCAACAAAGAAAATTCACACCTTATTAGAATCCATGCTACCATATGGGTCGGCCAAGAGCCGCCCCCATAAAAAAGGGTAAACTTGTAATGCCCTCAAAATTAATTAATTATGGTAATTAACTTGTAGTATTACTCGTAGTGCTTCCAAATTAATTAACTAGTAGTATTACCCATACACACATATATCAGAGTAAAATATATCGGAAAGCAAAAACTATTGATCTGAGCTAAGAAACTAAATAACCTTGATAGTGTTTTTTATCACCAATACAAATTCAAAGCCTCCAAGAGAAAATAAATTACAATATACAATGTCGTCTAAAATATAACTATACACAAATGATATGTGTAAATCTGCCTCTACAAGCCCTTCACTCAAGATCTCCGACCTTGTGAACAGCTCTAATTTGACCTCTTGCGATAAATTTGTTAAACTGTTAAACACATATATGTTTTAGGGGAAAGTAACTGCGTAACTTAGTAAGTAAATCACGAAGGAATTTGCCCAAGCAATGAGCCGGTTCAGTAGGAAGTAATCAACTAGATCAGGAACTTGGGATTAGCATGCAATTTTAGTAAACTTGGTAAGTATTGCCTCTATTATTAACTTATTATGCCATTAGAGAATATTAGTCTATTTTGAAAGTAGATAAGCCATAATTTCATAGACAATACACATAATATTTTAAGGGGAAAATGCATTTTACCCCCCCCCCCCCCTCGGATGTTGTACCAGTCTGTCAATTTGGCCTCCAATGTTTAAAAATTTGCAATCCACCCTAACCAACTTCCTAATTTTTGCAATGTGGCCATTCTGTTTGCAAAATCTGTCTGTTTGGACGGGAAGATGCATATGTATCGGCACGAGATTTTTTAGAGGCTGAAAAGTCCAAAATGCCCCCATTTTCTCAGAAAAAAAAAATGGGGGTGGCTACTGTAGCCACCCATGGCTCATGGGGGTGGCCGAGCCACCCCCATCTGGCCACAGTGGGGGTGGTTTAGTTACCCCGAAAGGGTTTGGGGGTGGCTTGGCCACCCCCATTTGGCCTGGGGGGTCACTCGGCCACCCCCATCTGGCTAGAATGGGGGTGGCCGAAACCTCCCCCAAAGGGTTTTGAAATTTCCATAAATTTAAATCCAATCATTTTGCAAGTTCTAAGAAATTCTCAAATTTTTATCCAAACAATAGAATATAATATGTGATTCTCATTCTATTCTATGAGGTTACTAAGGATGTAGATGAGTCCAAATTGGCTGATGATGAGGTGCTACGGCCAGAACAATGGATTTCGAAACAGTGGAGGATGCAGAACAGAGTCCAGCAAATGAGGCAGAACTGAGCACAACAAATGATGCAGAACTTGAGCCAGAAAAGGATGCAAAATTGAAGTCAGCAGAGGATGTGGGGTTAAATTCAATAAAGAATGTAGAGGAGTTAAATTTAATTAAAGATATTGAGGAGATGAAGTCAAACTATCATGGTCTTGAATCAAAGCTAAGGGAGGTCAGTCTTTCCGCAGTCTGTTTTTAAAATCGATGGTATTATTATGGTGTGACATATCAGGCTGGAAAACAAAGTAATGGTATGGTGATAGTGTGGCTAGTATTCTTGTTGCCTCCAACTTGTATGCTGAAATTCGACTACTCCCTTCTGACCATATAAAGATAATAATGGTTACTCAAATCCATCTATTCACCTTTTTTGGTATAATTTAGTTTGTTACAAAGAATCTCTATATCAGATCAACCAAAATTTTACAATCGATTAAAGGAAATATATAACAGATACATAACTTTATTCAATATCTGCTTTAGTTGGAGGTTTAGCCATGATATGACCACTGAAAATAAATGCACTGGTCCCAAGTCCATTCGCTATCTTTTCCAATGAATTATTAGGTTTTGTTTTCTATAAAATCATTATGCGCCCACGGGTTCCACTGTTCCCATCCCTTCTCAATTTGAGGCTAGGTCTGAATTCTGCATTTGAACCCCTAATGAAAATGAAATTTGTTCTTTAGTAATTCTTTTGAGTCTTTACTTGCTCCAGGCCCTTGATTTTTCGTTCTGTGAACAGATTCTTCTAATATTTGGAACTTGCAAACTTTTGAGGTGAAGAGGAAAACTGTGTTATTTCATTCCTCATTACATCCGATTATGTACATTCTTTTATTTATAACAATAGTAATCAAGTATTTGGACTTCCTTTGGGACCTCGTGGGTCCACAACTAGCTAGGATCCGATGAGACACCGTCAGGACCTTGCCGAGACATTGCCGGTACACTGTTGAGACCTCACCGGAACTCTATCGGGACCCCAATAGGACACCGTTGAGACTTCACAGAAACTCAAATTTTTAGGTTAATTCTTTTAAAAAAAAAAATTAAAAAAAATAATATTAATATTTTTATGTTGTGAATAAAAATTAATTTTTATAGATTAATATTATTTAATGAAAATACAAAAAATATTTGTGATTTTCTGTACGCGCCAGACGCCAAAAATGTTTTCTACGGAAAACATTTTTTTAAAAAAATGATACCTCTGAAAATATTTTTCGATAGAAAATATTTTACGTCGAACAAACGGAGCCTACGTAGTATATTAAGTTAAGTTCTAAAATTAGGCCAAATGAATTCACCTAATTCAGTTTTAGTATTAAGCGGACATCTTAGCCATTGGTCTGGGGCATGCTCAAGGAAAGAGCTTGTAATTGCCATCAAAATTTATTTTGATTCATGGATGCATATGTATAATACATCAATTGAAACTTAGCCAATTAGTGTTTGATCAGATGGTTGTATGATAATTTCCTTGGGTGCATTCGGTAGTCGCACTGTTCCTAATTGTTAGGGAATATTGGACGATCAACGTGTGGACTGCGCATGTGGTATATATTGCCTGTTGGCCCAACTAGGATAGAATAAGTTTGTCACAATTATATGTACTTCTATGTATTAATTGAGTATTTGACAAGTGAGCTACCCCCATTAATTTAGTATTTGACAAGTGAGCTACCAATTCTCCAGCATCGCTTATCAATTACAAGTTTCTAATCACCTGTCATTTTGTGATTTAAATGCTTTGGAAACTAAGGTGGGCAGGAGTAGAAAGGTCGTGAAATTAAGGAGCGGTAGTCAAGTTAATGCCTGTTCTACTTTTCCTACATTTGAATGAGTACGTGTGGAGCCTAGAAAGAAATAAATGAGTAGGTGTTGAGATTTGGTCCTATTCCACGCATTCTATTTTTTCTGTATTTTTCTTTTTATTTGTATGGATAAAATAAAGCAATTAGTTTTTTTTTTTAAAAAAAAAAACTAATTTACGTGATTTTATTGGTTGGTTTACGTGGTAGTAAGGTGGACCTAGTTTCAATGTTTTCGTTAAAAATAATGACAAATAGATTGATATGAAAATTAGACATATTTCAATAAGTTAATTATCAAAATTAAATATCCATCCATCGGAATAGTATAGAACCCAAAGAATCAAATTTAAAATTTTCCAATTAATATAGCGCTAGCCTCCTAGAATTAAACTGACACCTTTTTTTTAAAAAAAAAAATGATAACGTGTAACATGCTAGTTGGACGTATACGTAACTCAAATTTGGGGGCTGATTTTAGAAATGACGATTTTGACTGTGGTCCCGGATGCAGAATTGGCTCGTCGGTCCATTATGTAACAATTTTTTGAGGTAGATAGTATTATGCACGTAACATTATTGTCCCAACACCTTTGATTATGAAAGATGACGACTCCCAACTGCCACTAAACCTCATAAATTTTGGTAGTTGTTTGGTTATGTTTGATCGAAGTCACATGCAATTATGATATTTGCTCCATCACCATATATTCTCAGAGCGAGGGAACAAGTCTAAGCATTTTGCAACGGATGGAAATTTCTTCAAATTAGCTTGGATGAAATTTTCTTCGACTCATTTTAATAAATGTTAATTATTATTTAACATGAGAAAGACACATATTTTCTTTAACATTCTTAGGGTGTGTTTGAAATGATAATTGCGTAAACAAAAAGTACAATTTTAAATTAAATCGCAAAAAATTGATCGTTTGGAATTACGTTTTTAAAAAATTGTGGTTTGAAAATGCACAATTTTAAAAATTAAACTGCGATTTTGCCAAACGCTTAGCTGCGCTTTCAAAAATCACGTTTTCAAATTGCACATTTTAAAATCACTATTTTTAAATCACACTTTTTAAAATCACAAACTCAAATAGACCCGTAATAGTCATTAACTTCCCTTCTACGTACTAACCTAAGAGAATATTCTTTGGAAAACAGATATAGACTTGGGAGTGCATAAAAGTCTCTTAGGCGTGTTTTGAGACTTGTCCAAAGTCGTTCTCATTCGTTTCTAGATCTGAAAATGACTCAACTTGGAAAAGAGAACGAAAGTAAACAAATAACAAAATCAAAGAATATTCAATACAACAGAGTATGACAATAGAATATTCTTTTTAGAGCTAAAACGTTTTCCATAGATAATAATACATTCAGGCTTAATTTATAGTTAGCATTAAATTTGTATGGTGAAATGATAGAATTCCCATTTCACCATACAAAAAGATGTAGTGGCTTGCACTTTCAAAAGAGTTTTTCACATGTGCCCTGCATAATGGAAAACATAGTGTGGGGCATGCGCTTGGGTATTCATTGTTTTATTGTTACAAACATTATTTTTCTTTTAAAGGCCTTTAAAATGGTTTTACCGTTTCACAAATGTTGATGAGTTTTTTAACCAGTTTTTACGTACCTTTATGGCGGTTGGTCATTAACAAGCTTTATTGTTTTCTTTTGGAAAAAATGAAAAATTGGTCCCTGTGGTTGGCTTAAACTACAAATCACTCCCTGTAGTATAAAAAAAAATTCCCTTTTTACATTTTTATTTGAACATTTACCGTTTCACAAGTGATTTGTAGTTTAAGCCAACCACATGGACCAATTTTACATTTTTCTCTTTTCTTTTTTCTTTAAGAGTTTTGACCGTTTGGTCATAAAAAACGTTATAAACTCTAAGCATATTACCGGCCGTTTGGTCATAAAGCTCTTTCAATACACTTGGATACTAGTAGTTTCTAGTAAAACAAAAACGTCAGCTTCTAAGCCGACTCTCATGTCAATAAAAGACAAAAAAGAGCATTTTTAATTAATGTTCTTTGGTTAAAAAGGCATTGGTATATTTGCTACCGATATTCATTCTTTTCATGCCTTGTTTCTTTAGCCTGTTCTTGCCTCACTAGTAATGATTTTTGTTGTAGAATTTTATTATCCACGTACTTTGCTCAAAAGGATTGTTCAATTAACCTTTGTATTTTTAACGAATGTAGATGCTATAGTCTAATCTTGAGAGATTGCGTGTTGAAAAATTCAATTGCACTGAGTTAAATATTTCAGAGGCACAAAATCAACATTTAAAGACAACGCTCTTGTGTGATTTTATAGCATTTTAAAATCTTTCATTGCTTTAATTTTAATCTCTTACATTCTATTTATTTTATTATTAATTTTTTGATTGATATTATTTTGTATCAACAAGATATTTTGCACCATCGAAATTATTTTACAACATTCATTTGCCGCCCAAACTTTCAAACTCAGGCTCCTCTGTTCTTACGCCCAACCCAGAGCATGCACCTTCAATGGCAACAACAAGATCAGTTGCTGCTCTCTGCTATGATCTACCATGCGTTAAAGTTCATACCATAAGCTGATCCTAGGACGTACTTGATTAGAAATTCTGTTACAGCATCAAAAGAGTGCATTTGTCAATATAGCACCAATCAATCGTGAAACTCAAGTTTATGATTTGCTTAGTCAAAATGAAAGGTACTCCAAGTTACTAGATTTTTTATTTTTTATTTTTGTCCTTAATGTTCTTAATAATCAGCTTCTTAATTTTGAAGCCTGATTCGTCAAACTTTCCAGAAGGTGCATTGTAGCATAAACCTTTCCACCATTCACATTAGTAACCCAAAATTTTGCAACACCTCAAGAAGATAGGTTTGGAGAGAGTATAAAAGATGCTTTAATGTTGCTATTGGAGGGGTCTTGATCAGGAGGTTTAAGGAACAACATGGAGGGTAATCAATGCACAATGACTTTTAGGCCTTTTGCGATATCCTATATATAGGGGGGACGGAATCACCTCTATCTTGATATAATTCAATTTTGAAATTGGATGAATTAATGGCCTGGTCATCAACTTGGGTGTCTTATTCGGCTTTGTTACGAAATGTCCATTGTGGTATCCGATCATGGGGCCTTCTAATTGACTGTTTAACGCATGTTTGGGATATATAATATTTAAGACGCGCCCAAAAAGTCACATTAGTTGTGGACCATCCAAATTAATGGGATCATTTTCCTGATAATTATTTATGAGAGGTGATCAATAATGGTCGCTAGGTTCATGCACAGAATTAAAGCACAAACTAGCTAGTCTAGACAAAAAAAAATAGCTAGTCCAGACAAAGACAACTAATTGCTCTTCTTGGCAACTTGCATAGAATTTTCTTGGCGACTATTAGAAGGACGAGAATCTCGTTATAAAAAGCGGGGGCTTGGGCTTTGCTGCTTCACACGCCCATTGATCATCATCGATCCTAGAGAAAGAGAGAGAGATGGGCATGGTGCAAATGGCGGTATTTCAGATATTCATTTTGCTATTGTGTTCATCAATTCATGATGATGCAATATCTGTACAAGCAGCGGGTTTAGCAATTAATACTTCATGTCAAACAAGCTGTGGGAATGTTAGCAATATTCCATACCCTTTTGGAATAGGAGCTGGTTGCTACGTTGATCCCTGGTTTGAAGTTGTTTGCAATAATGACTCTTTGGGCTCTACCAAACCTGTTTTGAAGATGATCGGCCTGGAGGTGCTGAACAATATTTCAGTAGAAGCCATGACAGTTCACGTCAATTATCCGACATTTTCTAATTGTAGTATTGGTACTGGTTCAAGTAGAAAACAAAGTGTGGAGTTAGAAAAAAGCGCTTTCGCCTTCTCCTGTTTCGAAAACATATTCATCGGCATGGGTTGCAACAACTTTGCCGCAATGAGGTCCTCATCAGGCGGTTCAATTATTGGGTGCGAGTCAAATTGTGATTCGAGTGAAGTAGTGGTGATAAATGGTAGTAGTTGCAATGGCACTAACTGCTGCCAAACCAGAATTGCTTCAGGTGTCGTTGCGTTCAATACAACTATAAATCCAATAAATATTGACGACCGCAACACAGATGGATGCAAGTCTGCCTTCTTGGTAGAAGAAAAGTGGTTCAAGAACAGTACTGCTTCAATAAATATGTCCTCCATTATGTCGTACGTTCCTGTGGTGTTGGATTGGTCTATTCTATATACATCATTCAACTCACTTCCAATACCCAATAATGACTCGGCCGCAAATGATGGTTACATTGCATATACCCAAGAGTACAATTGTTATTATTATCAGTATTATGACAATGAGTACTATGTTAACTGTTATTGCGGAAAGGGCTTTGAAGGAAATCCCTATCTTCTTGAAGGATGTCGAGGTAAAGTTTTTGTAATTCTTCCTTTTTTATTTTTTGTGTTAAATAGTTCTATGAATTAAATTTGCAACACTCGTATCATAGGCTAGCTTGACAACATACGTGGTCAAATCAACACTTATAAAAGACATGCGTCACAACACGTGCCTTATGCAAACCACAGGGTATAGATGTTTCTAGTTGAATTACAAGTGCGGCCGCAAATATGAGCCGGGGAAAAAAACACAATTTTCATAAATTTGATGATATAATAAACTTTTATTGTGATGGCCCTATGTGGATCCGGCTGGCCCGGTACCATCAACCCGGTAGCTGCGGCTTTTTTCCGTGCTTTGGGTAAGACTCTATGTGCCCGCAGGCCGGATGCCCACACCCTCACGGCTTTGCTCCATTTGGTATAAATACCGCTGGAACGCGTCCCCTATGGTTAGAACCAAGGACCTTTAAGTCCCTTGATTACTAACCATGAGTACCATTGAGCGAGCCTAACTCAATGGGTACTCATGGTTAGTTAATCAAGGGGACTTAAAGGTCTTCGGTTTTAACCAATGTGGGGACGCGCCCTGAGGTTAAATACCAACGTTGGGAATAAATCCGTAAGGGTGTGGGCATCCGCCTGCGGGGCAGCATAGGGCCTCACCAAAAGCAGACAATATGAGGTGCCCGTAAAAGGGGCCAGGTAGTGGAGCGGGGCCCTATGGGGAAAAGCCGCAGCTACCGGGTTGATGGTACCAGGCCAACCGGAGCCCAAAGGGGCCAGCTGGAGCCACATAGGGCCATCACATTTATTTTGGTAGATCATCATTTGTGTGAAATTCAGTTTGACAAAGGGAAGCTTTGTACGTAATCTGTGTATTTTTGTAGCCAAAAACAATGTTTCCTCATAACTATTAATGTTACAATTAAAATAGTAATTTGCATGATTAAATCTATTATTTTTATTAATTTTATATTTTAGGATAACTAAATAATGTGTTAGACCTTGCTTGTTGAGTAAGAATTAAAACTCACAAGTCATAAAAAATATTATAATATTAATTTAAATAATTCAATTTATCATTTTTTTTTTAATCTTATAAGATAATTGATGATGTAATAGTCGACTTGAATTTTGGTGCTGATATATTAGCTAGATACTAACCGTCTTTGTCTCATTACATGTCAGATATTAACGAATGCGAGGAGATGCCAAACGACCTTTGTCTCAATAATGGATCCAGGAGTGGATACTGTATAAATACTTATGGGTCTCACATGTGTGGGATAGTTGACGTCAAGACTCGGCTTAGATTGCTCACGATAGGTATGTTTACTTAGACCAAAGTATAAATAGGCTTCCTATTTTATTTTTCTTTTGAAAAAGTGAGCAAAAAATCACACAGACAATACAAATCTCATATTTTGTTGATTTTCTTTCACCTTTTTTGTTTCAATTGGTCGGATCCCACTTGCTTTGGTTGTACATTTTTTTAGGTCAGAATTAATATTATGCTTTTGGAGACGTTAGAATATAAAGAAAATATAATATATTTTTTATATATTTTATATTTAGTTGATATTGTTTATTTATGGCTTCTTAAGTTATGGTAACTTCTAAGTTTTGTATTATTCTATATAATCTTTTGTCTAATGAGACCTTTTTCCATTTTTTGGTTTTTCTCTGAGTTTTCCATGTCCTTGTTATTGTCAAGTGCCCCCTGTTTGTCTATACTTCCTTCGAACGCTCTGTTTTACTAATTGGTCCCAGTGGTTTTTTTTTGTTTTTAGTGTTTACGACAAACCACCTCGAGTATTTGGCATAGAACCATACATAAGATCTGTTGTCTTTTTCATTTTTCATTTTCACCACAACATTTTGGCATCTCGGAAAAAAGATATAAAAAAAAAAGCACGGGAATATCATAAATTAGTTAGTGAGATTCTTTCTTCCTCTACAAGATTAAGTGTTGGCATTGGCGTGACTACAGACGTACGGTGATAGCTGATAGAGAGACTGGGGGGAGGAGGATTGAGTATAGAAAAATGAAATGATATGTATAATGGGGAGAAATTGAAGTTATAGACTTGAAAGTGAAATTTCTCCAATATTTAATAGGAAATAGTTATTAATGTTTGGTAATAATTAGATTAATGGAGAGAGATGCTTTGATAAGCGTGTTTGTTTGTATGTTTTTTTCTGAATTTTTAGAAAAATGTTTTTAAAATAAAAGAGCTAATTTGTGGGGATATTGTTTGGTCTTCCCTTTGCGGTCGCCAAGTGTTGTTTTGCATTGTGACTATACGTTGGTTTTTGGGGGGCAAATAGTCTATTTGAGCTTGCTTTTCTTTATCTTTGGTAATTGATTTGTTCTTAACATTCTATTCATACAATTTTCATGTTATATTTATATTTTCCCTGTATATAATTGCACCGGTTATTAATTCTATTTTCTAGTGGAATCTTCATATATTAGATAATAGAGTTTGTAATATTTGTGTTTTTTTGTTGAACTTTAGAGTCGTAGGGTGTGGATCTTTTTATATTGACTTTTTATTGCGATATGGTTGTGTTGCAGGAGCCAGAGCTATTGTTTTATAAATATTGATTAGTTAAGCGTACTCCAGATTTTTGCCATCTTATATCCTTGTTTAGGGGCAGAGAGAGAGATGGAATACTTGAATTCGGTTTGGGTCCGATAACTCAAGAAGAGGAGTGGTTTTTTAGTGAGGTGGCTAAGTACCCGTCATATACTGTTGGTCGAGTTATGGTGGGCGCCAACCGGTACAATATCAGGGAGTTGTGAGGGTGTCCAAACATATGGCATGAAAGGGTTTTTATTGGGATGAGCGGTACTCACAACAACTTAGGCGTTGACAGACTCCTTATGCGATTTTTAGTCCTTTTTGGTATATGTGTTTGTGTTGTACACCCCGCGTTGTCTGGCTAATGGATGTCTGTATGGTGATTTACGTTCACTTCTGATTTCAATGCTTATGTATGGCGTGAGTTCTCGAGACAACTTCTGCCCTGTTTTGGTTGAGAGCCCAACACCCTAAATTTCTAAGTTCTAAAAGATGTTCTCCTATTCTCTTATATGTTTTGGCCTTTGATGAAAGAAATAATTTTGGATATTTTTTCCTTTAAAGTTTGTTTTCTTTTATTTGTTTATGTGTCAAAATAAGATGTTGACTCGAGTATAATAATTTGTAGCGTGGTCGTGGGTGAGTTGAGAATAATATGGGCATTATGGTGTTAGAACATTGCTTGGTTGGTGATTCTTATGCGAGAGACTTTTGTAAACATGTCATGCTCTCTGGTGTGTGTTTTTTTTAATCTTTTTCCTCCCAACAACCTACATTTACCATCTCCTTCTTTTGGAATACTTCCATAGTCAAAATATATAAACATACTTTTTGTCACAGGATAGTTTGTTGGACTAATCTCCATCATTAAGAGAAGATATCTCTCAAATTTAAGTCAATGCTCTCAATCAAAACTATTGCTATAACCTTTTTTTGCAATGAGTAATATTTCCTATTACATTGCGTTAAGCAGGTCTTAGCAGTGGTGGCCTTGGGCTATTGGTTCTACTTGTTGGTGGATGGTGGTCCTATAAAATTGTAAAGAAAATGAGGATGATTAAGCAGAAGAACATGTTCTTCAAACGAAATGGTGGTTTATTGTTACAACAACAATTATTTTCACATGAAGCCAATGTTGAAAACACCAAATTGTTTAATTCAAAAGATTTGGAGAAGGCCACTGACCATTTTAATGAAAATAGAATACTTGGTCAAGGAGGACAAGGCACTGTTTACAAAGGCATGTTGGCAGACGGAAGAATCGTTGCAGTGAAAAAGTCTAAGGTAATTGATGAAGGAAAACTCGAAGAATTCATTAATGAAGTTGTCATTCTTTCACAAATTAACCACAGGAATGTGGTTAAGCTAATTGGTTGTTGTTTGGAGACAGAAGTTCCTTTGCTAGTTTATGAATACATTCCTAACGGAACTCTTTTCCAATATGTCAATGGCCAAACTGAAGAGTTTCCACTAACTTGGGATATGCGCTTACGAATTGCAACAGAAGTTGGAGGAGCTCTCTTCTACTTACACTCAGCAGCCTCCAAGCCCATTTACCATCGGGATATTAAGTCTACAAACATACTCTTAGATGATAAATACAAAGCTAAAGTAGCTGACTTCGGTACTTCAAGATCCATCACTGTTGATCAAACTCACTTAACAACATTAGTGCATGGCACTTGGGGATACTTGGACCCTGAGTATTTACAATCAAGTCAGTTTACAGAAAAGAGTGATGTTTATAGTTTTGGTGTTGTCCTTGCTGAGTTGTTGACCGGCGAAAAAGCGATTTCTTCAACAAGGACACAAGAACCTAGAAGTCTAGCAACCTATTTTATTGAATCGGTGGAAGAGAACAATTTGTTTGATATTCTTGATAGTCGAGTTTTGAAAGAAGAAAAAAAAGAAGAAATCATTGTGGTTGCAAACCTTGCAAAAAGGTGCTTGAATTTAAACGGGAAGAAACGACCCACAATGAAAGAAGTTGCAATGGAGTTGGAGGCAGTTCAAATGTTGCAAAAGGCTCCTAAGCTTCAGCAAAACTATGAAGAGCTTGAATATGTCCGAGCAGAAATGTACTAGCCATGGGATGTTGTTCCCTCATCATCAATGTCAACCTCATATTTAAACATCCAACCATTATTATCTTCTTAATCAGTATGAATCATTATTTGTTTAACGTAATGTTGTAGGCTATATTACTTTGTTTGGTACCATACCCATTATTAGACCGCAAGTTTGCACTTAGTGTATTTGACATTTTTAATGATATTGCTTCAAGTTGTTATTAACCTAATTTATCAAACCAGCAGTTAATCAATTCAATCACCACGGTTACAATCATCACAATCAATATAAGCACAAAAATAAATGACACCGAATTTAGTAACAAATTGGAAACATTTTGAAGAACTCTTCAGAAGTAAAGCCACTTTAGGGTCCAACCAACCCCAAAAGACATCCACTATAGAAGACTTCGTTACATATTGTTATACTTATAAAACCTTTGTAACTCTGAAAACCTAATATTGTAACCCCGGTAAACGATGCATTCACCTCCCGCTCCAATAGTGTAATGCCCTAAAGATTTAACAAGTTTAAGGACTTATTTTGGAGCCTTGGGCATCTATAGAATGTTTGGAGGATTCTATGGAAAGTTCGATAGCTTCGTAGAACGTTTGATGGTGAAGATCAAGCGTTCAATATGTGTCATGATGCACTATTCACCTGAGGTTATGCGTTCAATGTGTATGTCAGACCGTATCAAACGTTCGATGCTTTTATGGAACATTAATATTTTTATTAAGTGTTCGATGAAAACCCTAGAACTGTTTTAAATAGTACAATCAAATGTTTGATATCGTACATAGAACATTCGATGAACTTAAAAACCTAGTAGTTCTTAACCAAATCTTCCAGCTTTATAAATAAGACTCCTACCTCTCCATTTCACTGTTCACCTTCAACTTGGAGCTCAGAGAACATTTGTGAAGGTGTGAGGAAGAGTGTTTGAAAAATGAGAAGGCTTTTGAGCTTTGGAGGTATCTATCTTAGCCTAGTTTGTTTCTCTGTTATTATTTGGTTGTTGTTACCTTGTTTAGATGTTGTTATGTCTTAGTTTCTATGTTATTTAGCAATAAGCTTGATCATTTGAGGTTTATGTTAGTTTGTGTTGATTTAAGAAGTTTAACACCTCAAACCCTATTTTTAAAGTGTGAAACCCCTTATTTTCTTTGGTAAAACTTTTAGGATACCTTAAGAGGTGTTAGAATTCAAAAAGGACCGAAGTTTTGGTCTAGAATGAGTTTTTTAACTTCATCAAACGTTCGACCCTCCTGGTCAAACATTCGATGCTCGAACAGAATGTCCTTTTGGGTTATAAGAGGCCTATGACTTATTTACCTCAAGGTATAAGACTATTGATAAGATCATTTCTCAGATTCAGAAGTCGGAGACTGCGTGAAAGATTACTTGGTTAATTCATACGACCCAAGTAAGTAACAACTCACACGGATACTTGTTATTGTTATACTTTTCTGCATAGCATGCCTATTTTGATATACGGAACATGCATGTTTACAACTCTCATAAAATACTTATTTATGCTCAACTGTGAACTCCATTTGCAAAAACGGTTGTGATTAACGAAAATAATGAATGATGAGTTGTGAAAAACATGCATATAAAAGACACGAAGATTAATGTGCATCGTATGACATGGTACACTGGTACGTACGGTAGAACGGTCATGGGCTTACTATTATTACAAGTAGATTCTATGGTCAAATGTTTCTATTATTATGAGGGTCTTAGATCTAATGGTTAAGAATTTGTGACCAGCGCATCATTCTTTGAGTGGGGTTACCATTACGGCTTTGCTAGTCAGTGTGGGCTATCCAAGGTCCAACTTGGTTGGACTGCTAGTATAAGACAGTATGTTTGTGCAATGTTCGGGCCACCGGAGTTGTACGAAACGTCCTTTGGGACGCGCAAACTTTGCTGAAAAAGGGTAATATCTCGAGTAGACCATATAGTTAACATATCACCTGTTCTTGACTATATCATGTGTTATATAAATATATTGTATCGTCATAACATGTTTATGCTATAACCTGAGAATAATAATGCTTGTGGTTTATAAACTGAGTTCACAAAATGATAACATGTATAACATGTGCATTATTACTCAATAAGTCATGGACTTACTCTTGTATTTTTTTCACCTATAATCTTATGCAACTTGATAGATAGTCTACACGATGGCGGAGTATTCGAGGAGTATGGTCCAGATGGAGGACATTCTCCGAGTAATCTTTGAGGAGGTAGATCTCATGTGGCTGAGTAGGATGTGGCGCACCAGAGGAGACTCCCGACGTGAGATGATAGACATAATCTACACGCTCTATGTTGTGAAGGCTAGTATGTGATTTTGTTGACAATATGTCAATTTGGATTGTAATCCTTGTTATTTTGATTACTGATCTTTGACCATACTTTGATGATAATAAGTATTTTTGATATTAATGGTTATGTTTTCAGCTATTATGATATTCTTTTATTGTAGGTATTAGTGTTATCTCTATTATTTATAAGTGGCAAATCTTCCGCTATAGACTCTCACCTTTGAGAGTGTATGATCTCTGAGTTTTAACCTGAAGGAAGTTAGAGCTAGGAGGCGAACCGCTAAGTCATTTACCAGTTAAATGATTTTGTCGGGACATTACAAGTAGATCCAAAACCTCTAGCCTTCTTTTTTATGAATCACCTTCACGAATGAACCTCAGTCGCTTCAACCAGAACTCTGGTGGCCATAAACTTTTTCTATTGTTTGAATGAGGAGGAATAAGCTAGGAGAATGTTTGATTCTATTTAAGCTCAAGATCAATTAATATTATTGACAATAATTTCTTCATTTGAAGACACATCTTCACTCTCACACAAAAATATTATTGCTTTACATAAGAAATACTATTCAATTATCTAATGAAATAATGATTGAAATTCATCAACAAAATAAAAAACTAAGAATAAACAAAGAATGTAAAAGAATGCCAAATGTAGAGAAATGTGAAGGATTGTGTAGCACCGCAAGAGCATCAATCTCGGCCATAAACATCTCACTTGTTCAATTCTCAAAATGAATTCATGATGAATGTTGTAAAGAGTTTGAGTATCTAAGTCTCTCTGCTAATATCATCCAATTCTAATTGACTACCACAACTAATTTTCAATTGCCTAACAAAAACAAAACAAAACAAAACAAAAACCCAAAAGAATTATGTGAGTTTTCTATATACAGTATATAATAAGAAGAGTGGATGTGGGTTGCGGCTAGGTTTCGAGTGCGGAATAGAAAGAATACCAAAAACTTACAACATGGGGAGCTTTCGTATCCCTGCCAATATTGCGATTTCGAGACCAATCAATAGTGCTGAATACTCGGCCACATTGTTCGTGCAATCAAATACCAATGTAAACGAGAATGAAACTACTTCCCCTTTGGAGACATGAAAACAAGACCAACACCCCTAAGGCTCATTTGGCAAATCGATTTATATGTTTTTGTTTTGAATACTGTTTTTGAGAACAAAAACATAAAATAATTTTCTATTGTTTTGTCGCTAAAAAAACGTTTGCAAATTGTTTTCGAAAACAGTTTTCGAAAATAGAAAATTAGTATAATTTCGTTTGGATAACTGTTCTAAAAACAATTTCTCTTCTCATACATTGATTTTGGAATTTACAATAATCCAATTTCACCAATACAAAAAATAAGCTGGACTATAGGACAAAAACCATCAAAATTGATATATATTTATATATATATATACACCATTAACCAAGCATAGTATATACATAACCCATTAGTCCACTAAACCATATATATATCCAGGATATCAACACCATTAACCAAGCGTAGTATATACATAACCCATTAGTCCACTAACATCACAACCTACCTACCGTACCAATTTTAGGCCAAAATGTGATCAAACCCAACAATCATACTGCAATCAAAATAACACAAGAATTACAGATCTCATCCTTAAGGAACATGAGGTTCTCACCTATGGTTAAATACTTCACATATATACCACTACCATAATTTTAGGAAAATAAATCATTCGCCGTCTGATATGATCATTATTATTTGATATTGTCCAATATTGTGTTAAATCTAATAAAGAGTATATATCTTCTAATAAGGGATATATCTCTAATTGAGATCCTTCCTTATTAGAGTCAGAGTCCAATCTTAAAAGTCAAGACTAATTAGTCTCTTATGTAATCAATTCTTTATTTAAAAAGAAACTACCAATAAACAAGCACAAATTGAATTTGTTTAGAATACAATTTACTGTGTTTTAGAGGTCAAGGCTCCCTCAAAGTAGCCATTAGAAATCACGGCTCTCTCGAAGTAGCCGATTTATCTTTTTATTATTTTGTTACTAGTGGATTCGTATCAAGTAGTATCAAAATAAGACTAATTGTTTTCTATAACAATCATCAAACTATGATGACCCAACAACAACGTGATGATAGGTCCTTGAACTTCTGTAACATGTATGCACTACCATGGAGTAGATGAGCAAAGTGTACCACCAATTTTCCTTAAAACCCAATTTCCAATCAAGAACCCATCATCCTCGTCGTTGGCCAAATTCAGCACGTCACATATATTGCCATGCATTGCTTCTAGTGAGGATGAGAAACCAAAACTTGATGATTCATGTGTGCCTAACTCTACCAGCAGCAAAAATGACAACTTAGTAAGTCATGGAGATCACTTGAAAAGCAAGTCGGATGAAACAATTAAAAAGGAGGCCGTGAAAAGTCAGCCTGTCAAGCTTAGTGAAGCATCAACTAAATTCAGCAGATATACTTCATGGCTTCAGAAATCTTGTGGGCACAATTGGTTAATGATAATTATTTAACAGGAGGCAGAAGGCTATATTTTTGACCTTGTTGAAGGGACCATGTAAAAGGAATGTTTTGAAGTCTTTGGTTCGTGACCCCAATGCCTACAAGAATCAAATGGGTGATCATGAGGCTATCGTGACCATGAGGATGTGGAAAAAAAAAAAAATTGGAGCGCCATAGCAAAGGTGCAAATTGGGAGGTGCCAATTCATTGGATTAATTCCAAGAATGTTGGGAGGATTATCATGCAACATTATTAAGAAATTTCCCTAGGGGCTAGTGAATTGTTAGAGGAGAGGAATGATACGATCAATATTATTTGATAGGGTTAAATATATTTTAGCCCTCAAAACTAACAGTTGATTTTGATTAACCCTCCAAAATAACAGTCAAACACATGAATACATTAAACTACCTAATCCTTATAAAGTAGCTCTTTCTGTCCATTTGGCACGTTTGTTTGGACGGAACAGTGGTCACATGCGTGCACGTGACTACTTTATCCCATTCTTCCAAAGATATCCTTAATTTATTTAAAATTAATAATAAAATAATTCAAATTCAAATAATAATAATAAAAAAATAAAAAAAAAAATTCTGTAATGGGTGGCCGAACCCATCTTTGTGTGAAATTCAGTTTGACAAAGGGAAGCTTTGTACGTAATCTGCGCATTTTTGTAGCCAAAAACAACGTTTCCTCATGACTATTAATGTCACAGTTAGAATAGTAATTTGCATGATTAAATTTATTATTTTTAGATTTTAGGATAACTCATACTGTGTTAGACTGCTTGTTTTTCTTTTCTTTTCTTTTCTTTTCTTTTTTTTTTTTTTTTTTTGTTTTGGAAGGAACAAAAAACAAGAGTGGGAATTAAACCCACAGGTCATAAAAAGTATTATATTATAATTTAAATGATTCTATTTATTATTTTTTTAAAAAAATTAACATAATTGATGATGTAATAATAGTGAACTTGAATTTTGATGCTGATATATTAACTAAATATTAACTGTCTTTGTCTCGATAAATGTCAGATATTAACCAATGCGAGGACCTGAATGACCTTTTATCAATAATGGATTCATGAGTGGATCTTGTGTAAATACTTATGGGTCTTACGTGTGTGGGATAGTTGACACCTAGACTCGGCTTAAACTGCTCACGATTGGTATGTTTACTCTGATCAAAGTATAATAGGCTTCTAATTTTATTTTTCTTTAAAAAGTGAGCCAAAAATCACTCAAATATATAATTTCATATTTTGTTGATTTTCTTTCACTTTCTTGTTTCAATTGGTCGGGTCCCACTTGTTTTTGGTTGTACATCTTTTTAGGAGAATTAATATTATGCTTTTGAGAAAAAATTCTAAAAACATACGTGTTTTTGAAAAAAAAAAAATAAAAAAATAGAGCTTCTTTTGAAAAATTTAAAAGGATAAAAAAATGGGCTCGCATGATTACATCTCTAAAACTTATGGCACTCAGAAGTGCTCATATCCCTATTTGTGCAGTATTTCCAAGCTTGTTTTGTGGCAATCTCTTCTTCTTCTTCTTTCTTTTTTAATATTTGCTTACACTTCCTATGTAATCAATTTTCAATAATATATCCCTAAATTCACTTATTACTATCTAGTAGAAGGATGCTTAGCGTATAATTGATTTTGAGATATATTGGAACCTTTAAGATCATGATTTCTTAAAATTCTTGACAATTGCAGGAGCCAACAATTCTTAAAATAATTTAACTGAACACTCAAGATTTTGCCAAGTCAATCATTTTGAGGCAAAAAAAAAAAATGAGATTCTTTGGCTATCCACTCAAAGAGTGTGGTTTGAGAGTAGTTGGACCACCTAAAAACTTTCTAGAGGTGGCCAACCACCCGAATAAGCCTTGAGGGTCGTCAACAACCCTTAAAGGTTTTTGGGTTGGCCAAACCAGCCAAAAACTTATGAGGGGTCGGCCACTCCCTATAAGCCTTGAGAGGGTAGTTGGCCACCCCTCAAAGTCTTAAGGGGGTGGTTTGGTCACCTTTTAAGGCTTATTGGAGTGGTCAAACACCTTCTGGGTTGACACAACCCCCAAAAATCTTAAGAGATGGTGCACCCACTCTCTTTAGATGTTGACTAAGAATCATTTCCAATAATTTTTTTCTTTTAGTCAAAATAGATGATTTGACAAATCATAACCGTTCATTTAAATAATTATTACATTTTAAAATTGCAGAAAGAGGATTCTAATGCAAACTTTAAACATTCATGCTTTCTTGTTAATCTTTTTCCTCCCTCAACATCCTACTTTTACCGTCTCTTCTTTTGGAATACTTCCAATAGTCAAAATATATAAACATTTTTTGTCACGGATAGCTTGTCAAACTAATTTTCATCATTAAGAGAAGATTTCTCTCTATTTTAAGTCAATGTTCTCAACAAAACTATTGTTATAACCTTTTATTGCAATGAGTAATCTTTCTATTACATTGCATTAAACAGGTCTTAGTAGTGGCGGTTTGAGCTATTGGTCTACTTGTTGGTGGATGGTGGTCCAATAACGTTGTAAAAGAAAGGAGGATGATTAAACAGAAGGACATGTTCTTCAAACGAAATGGTAGTTTATTGTTACAACAACAATTATCTTCATATGAAGCCAACATTGAGAACACTAAATTGTTTAATTCAAAAGATTTGGAGAAGGCCACTGACCGTTTTAATGAAAATAGAATACTTGGTCAGGAGGACAAGGCACTATCTACAAAGGCATGTTGGCAGACGGAAGAATCGTTGCAATGAAAAAGTCCAAGGTAATTGATGAAGGAAAATCGGAGAATCTATTAATGAAAGTTGTTATTCTTTCACAAATTAACCATAGGAATGTGATTAAATTAATTGGTTGTTGTTTGGAAATGGAGATTCCTCTACTAGTTTACGAATACATTCCTAATGGAACTCTTTTCCAATATGTTAATGGCCAAAATGAGGAGTTTTACTAACATGGGATATGCGCTTACGAATTACAACAGAAGTTGCCAGGAGCTCTCTTCTACTTGCACTCAGCAGCTTCCACGCCATTTGCCATCGAAACATTAAGTCTAGAAACATACTCTTAGATGATAAATACAGAGCTAAAGTAGCTGACTTTGGGACTTCAAGATCTATCACTATTGATCAAACTCACTTAACCACAGATTGTGGTAATATTATTTTGGCTGCCTCTCAGAAACTTCTCACTCTGGATGCTCTTCAAGGTGAAGCCCTTGCTGCTCTTTTGGGGGTTCGTTTGGCTGCTCTGCTGGTTTGGATCGCTTAGTGTTGGAGGGTGACTCTCTCTTGGTGGTGCTTGCCATAAACTCTCCTTTTTTATTTTCTTCTTGGGCTTTTGCAAATTGTATATCTGACATTAGTTTAGTTTTTACTTTTTCAAAGCTGGAAAGCTTTGAAAGTCTCTAGATGTGCCAATATATTGTGCACATTTTTTAGCTAAATGGGCCGCTTCCAACCTTGTGTTTGGTAGCATTCCATAGGATCTCCCATTCTCTCTTCCTCTCGGATCAGGAGTGGGAAAGACCTCCCCTGTAGCCCGTTTTCCGTATTGATCTAGAAAAAAAAAAAAAAAAAAAAAACTCACTTAACCACACTAGTGCATGACACTTTTGGATACTTGGACCCTGAGTATTTCCAGTCAAGTCAGTTTACAGAAAAGAGTGATGTTTATAGTTTCAGTGTTGTCCTTGCTGAGTTATTAATAGCAAAAAAGCAATCTCTTCAACAAGGACACAAGAACCTAGAAGTCTAACCACATATTTCATTCAATCGTGGAAGAGAATAATTTGTTTGATATTCTTGATAGTTGACTTTTGAAAGAATGCAAAAAAGAAGATATATTGCAGTTGCGAACCTTATGAAAAGGTGCTTGAACTTAAACGGGAAGAAACGCCCACATAGAAAAAAGTTGCAAAGGAGTTGGAAGCAGTTCAAATGCTGCAAAAAGCTCCTAACCTTCAACAAAAACTATGAAGAGCTTGAATATGTCAGAGCAGAAAATGTCTGGACATGGGATGTTGTTCCTCATCAACAATGTCAACCTCATCCACATACGTCCAACCCATTATTATCTTCTCAATCAGTATGAATCAATTTTGTTTAATGTAATGTTGAGGCTGCATTGCTTTGTTGGTACCATATGCATTATTAGACCTCAATTTTACTATCCTAACTTAGTTGCCCATCTTTAAAGGTCCACAGATAACTAATATTGACGCATAAATTTTTCAAAAATGGAGAGAAAATGTTATGCTACCGAGGATTCAAAATCCAAGATCTTGCACGCTAGTATGATTAATAGATCCAAAGACAAAAATGACTTAACGTGTACCTA
>FXXK01000178.1:296333-324261 GCA_900184695.1 Betula pendula | reverse complement strand
AAAAAAAGAAAGGAGAGAGATTTTGCTCTTACTAATATTTTATTCGACTGAATATATTTTATTAGTGTACTCAAAGTACACGTTAATATCAAAACATATTGTGATTCGCGTATATCTATTTAATTTTTTAGTAATATTTTAAATATAAAAAAATCTCATACACTCCACACCTATTCCATACCTGACATCAATAATATTAAAAGCCACTATTAATGTATAACCAAAATGTCGAGTCAAGACACTAAAAACCGCTTACATACATACCCACGTATCATTAACATTCAGGATGTCGTATTATAATTATATCTATATACGAATATCGTAACTCTACATCATAATAATTTCAAACTTAATATATAAAAAAATTATTCCTTTATTTATATATAAAAGCATTTAAAACATTAACTAAAAACAGACAATTAATAAATCAACAACTCTATGATTAGCCATATGTTTGGGGCTAATCTTATTAAGTCCTTATTATCAATACAACTTATCATATACCTGTTCATGCCGCTTTGGATCAAGGTGCATCTATACGTGTCTTACATGGATATAATGTTTAGAGCTTATTAGCAAAGTCCCACTGAATAAAATCCACATTGCTAAACATCAAAAGCTATACAAACTACAAATACCTCCTCTAGGCTAAATAGACGCCAATATGCATTCTTTTTGAGACAAAAGCCACTAATGTATCTAATTAAGATTATATGTGCTTCATCACAAAAGTACCATATATAATTGCGAGACCCATAGCATGTTTAGGTTCCAAAAAATCATTTTTTACAATCAGTAAATAAGTCCAGATTAAGAAGCTACCCTATTAAGGAATATATTTTTATTTAGCGAATTACAAATAAACCACATCAGAATCCCAAATAATTATGTCTTATGATAATTGTATACTATACCGCTTTTTCAAATCCGTTGTTAGTATTAATTACAAAAGTAGTGCACCTACGAAACCTTCCAACCCGAAGTGATTAAAGTCGCACTCACTAACCCTAGGACATTAACAATATGTCAAATCCATAACAATAAAGAAATGGTAACTCAAATATGTCCGACAAGGGGTACACTTTTATATGATCTCTTTAATACTATGGAACAATTCGAAAAATTTTTAAAAATCGAAGTTCACCAATCCTACCTTTATCCTTTATAGTCGAGGATCCTTGAACTTCTCAAATCATTGACACTTTAATTTTAGACTTTCAAATACTTACAAGATCAATACCCCAAATGTATCTGAGGTAACAACAAAACTAAGATGCTCTTGATAGAAGACACGGAGAAATTGTAAGAAAAAGAGGAAACGAAAAGTGCGAGACTATAGGGGCTTGTAGAAAATTCTGCGACTGTTCAGTCATACCTCCTATATACACATTGATCTGAAAACAATAATCACTGTCCAGATAACAGTGCACGGAAGATAGCAAGTCTTTTCATATAAAATACGATCTAGACGTAGTTAGCGGACAAATTGGGTTACTTTTAAAAAGAGTGTATAACAGTAAAAAAGGCGTTCAAATTCTAGACCTATTTAAATTAGATCATGAATGAGATTCCGATGAGAGTATACATCTAAGTGATAATTCATATAACGTAAGATTTGTTTAGCGACAACAGTTAGTAAAAGCATGCGTCGTTTTACAACACAGAAAGTGCGCCAGTGCCGTGTTTTATCCAGAAATCATCACTAGAAAATTTACAGCAGTAACCCCATTAAACCGAAAAACATTAGAAAAATTAATTATTTTCTAATTTAATTTTGGCAAGAATTTTAATTTATTTAAATCCTTCATGAAACCTATACAAATCTTCTGGCAATTTACAACATATCAATGTCATATACAGTATTCGTTGATAGAATTGGTACTACACTTTGTATCGTTAGAGTCGATCACCAAAATTCTATGATCCTCAGGACGAAAGTCTTCCTACTTTACTATTCTATGGAATATGAGAAAATAATACGAGTTAAAATATTGGAAGATATTCTTTTCAATATACTCAATAGTAACACCAGCACTTAAAAAGGGATATTTTCTGATCTCTATAAACTATCAAAAAATGGTTCATATCTGCCTAGATAGCATTAAACAATTTGGGATCTTAAATGGTAGAGGCTTGAAACACCTCCATTCAGTGTATATAAATGATTTGATTAGGGTAGGTCGAACGTTTGATTCAGGTCAGAAACTCATTATAAGGGGCTATAAAATTCTCAGATTGCTAATATCTTTGATCCCAACTCTCCTATACATATAATGTTGATTTCTATAGACTTCCTTATACATAAACAAACCAATAAGTCTCCTATCGAAATATGGCTTTAGGTAACAATTAAAACAGATATAACAACGCATATATAAACAACTAAATTAAACATATATACACTTTAATAAAGATACAATAAAATCATAAAAATAAAATTATAATATCAATTTGTCTGCTTGAGTTAGCGCGCTATGAAAATGGCCTATAACGTGCTAGAAAAAGCATATACAACGTCATTTTAGTGATCAAAAAGTGAATTATTAGAGCTAACACAAAAAGAAACATATAAACATAAGGATAAAGAACTAAATCGGTATAGGAGATACTAATACAAATCTGAATGGTTTTATTGTGATCTAAACACGACACGAAGGCAAAGTAGATTTTCAAAGTATTGACATCACAATCCAATATCTCACGATCTTGCCTCAAAGAATGTAATCCCCAATGATTCTAATCGTAGTGTCATCGTATTTAACAAGATCTACCATATCACACATCTACGTGGAGACAGTTCGGGCGTAGAATGTGCGCTAGACAATCTTAGAGTGGAGTGGCAAATAAGATTAGTGAGGGAGAAAATCACTCCTAACCAAAGACTTTCGATATACAATACAAATCTCTTCCACACTCTCACAATCAGAATGATAAATACTGTACTCGCATTTTTTATAAGAGATGTACCGTGCAGCGACAGAAATTCAAATCACATTGCGCACTTAATCCAGTGACAATTGAAACGCCCTATCGCGCGCTTGTGCTACATTTGGTTTTGCTGTGATACACGACCGTTGAAGAATCCTCTTCCGCTTTTTAGACTATAGATATGACCTGAATGTTCAGGTGTATATATAACAGCCATAAGGCTCCAAATATAAGTCAAAGAAGGATAACAAGTCAAGGCTGCTATATTTAAATGCACAGTGAAACCATAGAGACATAAGAATAAGATCATATGTAAAAAGTTTGATACTATTCAACATCAATATCAACGGTTGCAATATCATTGGGACCCTCTCCGCTCTACCGCGGTCAGACACCGATTGATCCACCCTTTTGTCTCGATAAAACATGTAGTCCAGTTGACCCCTACTACAATCAACCAATATAAGAAAGTACTATAACACTTATATCTCGAAGCACCGAGCATATAGGTAAGATGTAAAGTTATCACTTGTTGACCTGATGGATCTCCAATAGATCAATCTTCTATACTATTCTCTCCCTCCTTCTAAAAACTATCCTTCGCTCAGATTAATAATACCGCTACCTAAAACATGAAGAGGCTAGCAGATGATACAAACAACGGATAGAACGGAACTGTGTTGATGGTGTGGGGCTGAGAGCAGGAACAGTATGGCAATATGGATCTGGCGCTGGGGTTGGAGACGCCCGTGGATCGTATACAAGAATGGGTATGCGCGTAAATAACATCAGTTTCTGGTGCACCCCTATCGCAACAATAGTTACAGAGTTACCCTTATGGTCTTAGATCATCATGCACAGATTAAATATAACCGGTGGCTCGTATTTAAACTATCACGATAGGTCATATAATACCGTTTTCATCCAAAAACATTGTTAGTGTAATAGAACTAATGTCAAAATAGTTTCGATCTCGTTAGAGATTCACGTCTATACACGAAGTGTATAGAAACATGCGGTGATCACTTATGGTACTTGTGTAACATACCCTGGGAAAAATAATGCAATTACCAACCGACAAATTGAATAGTTGATGTACCTTCTCACACATTCTACAAATATTGCCCTAACAAATCATCTTTATACCACGTTTTAGACATTGTCGTTAACCGTTTCTATACGTTTTAAGAATATATTTCAAAGGTAAAATAAATTAAAACTCCACTTGTAATAAAACATAACCTAGTGGCACTATACAAAATCACTTTAAGGAGGAGTATTAAGCAATGTTGAATTGACGATGCTAGAAAGAGCGTAGTGAGAAGACGAGAAATATTTTCGCGCATCTATGCGAGAATCGATGGCATAACTTCACCAATTCACTCTTCTCACACACATGAAAGTGAGATGTATGATTGCATGGGAATCACTAAAGTTCAGTGTTTTTAGGATGATGATTCAAAAATATATAGTTGCATATTTGTAGCTAGCTATGACTGATAGTGTTGGGCGTCGTGGTATTTTGGCGTTACGACATAGACACTCTCTCACATATGCGAGTTTTTAGCAGTTTTAACTTTTGTTTTACATCATACAAGTTGCTAATATTCCAAAATCTTTACGATCGTAAATAATCGCTTGTATTATTCAATTATAGTATTGAATATCTTTGCATTCCTGCTTATTCATACTGGTGAAAAGACATCTCTCCTACTGATTAAGTATCAATCCTTTTTTAGCAGCATTCTTATTTGGATTGTATATTCTTATGATTTGGTGGAATACTAGAATTTCTTGAAGTTGTGTTTACAGACCACATCCAACCAATTGAAGGCTAATGTCAAACAACCAATCTTTTGATGCAAGCAGCGACACATAAACTGACAATCTTTAATAACAACTATCCTTGGAATAGAAAATGTTATCAAAATCCTAATGAGTTATCATGTTATCCCTCCATTATTGTTTAAATGGATTTGTTTATCCAGCCTCTGGCAAATTGATATATAAAGAATTGATATGATTAGCGCCTCCAATGTATGAGGAAGTCAATTAATGTTGTGTCAAAATAGGATCAAATTGTTGTATTGTGTTGTATTAGGGTTCAGTTGTATGTGATGGCTTGGATTTCATATAACAAGATATCAAAAAAAACATATGTACAATGCCGGAGTAACCCAATTGATTGAAAAGATCGGGAAGTCTGCCAACCACTAATTGTCTAGGGTGATAAATATAGGGCTTGGATATGTATTTTCTCTGCAGATCACAAATGAAATACTTCGAGATAACATACAGGGACAGAGATTCAGAAATTCATGGTATAACTGATTTTTTGATGGAATTTCATATTCCTAGTCTCGATTTAGACAGGAAGGGCTCTCAAATGCTTGTTTGAAGATATATGCCATCTCTCTAAATCCACGCACATTAGATGATAGACGGCTTCTCGAACGAACAGCTCTATAAGCACTGATCTGGCTTATCATGAAGACAGTTGCTTTCATGCATCGATTTTATGAGGTGGAAGGCGAAACCCTGAACAAGGGACTTGTTTAATTCCTAACTTCATCATTATAGAACAGTCTATGCTGCTAAGATGGAAGGGACAAGCCTAATAGAGGAAGAAGCATACAGTCCTAGAAGAATCTTATCGTACATGAAAAGCTACACTGATACGAGGGAATGAAGAGCTCATCCAATGTTTATTTATAGCGCAGCCTAAAGATATGGTATTCTAAATAGGATCGCAGTGATAGAGCCTATGTACTTTGCATGACGCCTACATTACCATATAAATTTTCATCCTAATAACAATAGACTAAAAAATATGACTTTTTCCCATACCATATATCATTGAAGATGGTTTGTATATAAGAGAGTCATTGGGAGCCGACAGTGATTCTGATAAGATCATATGTTAGCGTCTCACAATTACAGAAAGGTCATCAACTTTTTGTAAAAGAGATCTTTCATATAGTGCGTGAATCCTGTTTTAAAAATGAAACGGAGAGTATCCAGTTAGGTAAAGGTTAGTGATGCAATCTTTACGGCAGAGGTAGAAAACCGGATCATGATTCAATTATTTGTTTATAGAGAAACATAAATCAACATTTTGAGAAATGCCAACTGAGTCATCCCCCCGCACCCCGTCCCCAAGACAATTATGTTTAATTGAGCGCATTTTTATTTATGGCCATCAAGACATTTAAAAACAGCATAAAAATAGTTTTCTACAAATATTGAAATATTGCAACTCGTATGAAACTATCAGCTAAATGTTTGCTAAAAGAAATTTTCCATCTTCCATAGTCATTGCATAGATTACCACACAAGGAGAATACAATCATAAAGCCCATATAACCTCAAGTGACAAGAGTTTTTGGGTAAGCTTTGTCTGTCTACAAGAGGAAAAGGGAGATAAAGTTAGCTTCAACAAGTTTACAACATAGATTTTAAAAGAACAAATATTGAAAATCAAGTAATACATACCTTGAATACCTTCTTGAAGAGGCCATTAGCATTCTCAAGCCAACAAATAGATTTCTCATGAAAATTGGATGGCAAAAGATTGGTAAAGGGACATTCGGGCCCAATCAATCGCCGCATTCTTTTATTTATTCTCATTTATATTTTGGCTGGAAACCAGTTGCACTTCCAAAATTTTTTAATATGTTCGAACGCGTTCCAGAAAGAGCATGCATTTAGACATTTTATCGATTATTTTTTTTTTAGTAATTATTATTTATTTTGAAATATTTTATTTTTTTTATAAAAAAAAAACAAAAAAAATTGCAGTTGAAGCTCATTGTTATCAATCTCTCTCTGTTGCAAATATATAGACCTCTTTATAAAGAATACATCCAAGCTATCAACCGGAAGGTCTCGTATTTACCGGAGGACAACTCCACTAGAGAAATATTTGTTGCATATACCCCATTTTGGAGTGTGTAATTGTAATTTTGTAACATTGGGAGTAAAAATGAAATTTTTTTTTTTTTTTTTTTGACCAATTTTCCCTAAGTTACATTAACTTGTATATATGCTCCCTCCATTTCAAATGAAATGAGATGTAATCTTTCCAAATTCTAAGACGCTAACCACAAATGTTAGACTTTTATTGATAACCTCTTTGGATTCATAATAAATCGAAATGAAAATTTCATGAAATACAAAGTTGTATTATGGATCAAATTTCCAACACCATGGTAAACTCCAATTTATCTGATCTCAAAAATCAAAAGATATGACCATTTTAACTCGCGACTCAACCCTAGATTTAAACTTACAACAAAATATGTTTTGACGTTAACATTTGTCAACACTAAAAACATTTTTTTAATAATAGTGTAAATGATGACATGCATTTAAAAATTTAAATTAAGTGAAACATATTATGACATGAATCATATACATCATTAAATCTATAAAATTAATAAAATATTAAAGCCATAAAATGACTCATTCTATTTCAATTGAAAGTAGTGGATCATATTCTCATTTTATAGTCCTCTCCAGTTCATAGGCATTTTTAAGATTTTTCATCTTTTGTCTCTCTCCCTGATATTTTTAATTATTACAGCCATTTTGCTTTCAATGTTTCACCCCTTTTTTTTTTGTCTTCTCACATTTTCTTTCTTCATCTCTTCAATGAATTAACTGTGATAAGATATGATCATTATTATTTGATATTGTCCAATATTGTGTTAAAATCTAATAAAGAGTATAATATCTTCTAATAAGGGATATATCTCTAATTGAGATCCTTTCCTTATTAGAGTCAGAGTCCAATCTTAAAAGTCAAGACCTAATTAGTCTCTTATGTAATCAATTCTTCTATTTAAAGAAGAAACTACCAATAAACAAGCACAAATTGAATTTTGTTTAGAATACAATTTACTGTGTTTTAGAGGTCAAGGCTCCCTCAAAGTAGCCATTAGAAATCACGGCTCTCTCGAAGTAGCCGATTTATCTTTTTATTATTTTGTTACTAGTGGATTCGTATCAAGTAGTATCAAAATAAGACTAATTGTTTTCTATAACAATCATCAAACTATGATGACCCAACAACAACGTGATGATAGGGTCCTTGAACTTCTGTAACATGTATGCACTACCATGGAGTAGATGAGCAAAGTGTACCACCAATTTTCCTTAAAAACCCAATTTCCAATCAAGAACCCATCATCCTCGTCGTTGGCCAAATTCAGCACGTCACATATATTGCCATGCATTGCTTCTAGTGAGGATGAGAAACCAAAACTTGATGATTCATGTGTGCCTAACTCTACCAGCAGCAAAAATGACAACTTAGTAAGTCATGGAGATCACTTGAAAAGCAAGTCGGATGAAACAATTAAAAAGGAGGCCGTGAAAAGTCAGCCTGTCAAGCTTAGTGAAGCATCAACTAAATTCAGCAGATATACTTCATGGCTTCAGAAATCCTTGTGGGCACAATTGGTTAATGATAATTATTTAACAGGAGCACGACAAAGGCTATATTCTTTGACCTTGTTGAAGGGACCATGTAAAAGGAATGTTTTGAAGTCTTTGGTTCGTGACCCCAATGCCTACAAGAATCAAATGGGTGATCATGAGGCTATCGTGACCATGAGGATGTGGAAAAAAAAAAAAAAATTGGAGCGCCATAGCAAAAGGTGCAAATTGGGAGGTGCCAATTCATTGGATTAATTCCAAGAATGTTGGGAGGATTTATCATGCAACATTATTAAGAAATTTCCCTAGGGGACTAGTGAATTGTTAGAGGAGAGGAATGATACGATCAATATTATTTGATAGGGTTAAATATATTTTAGCCCTCAAAACTAACAGTTGATTTTGATTAACCCTCCAAAATAACAGTCCAAACACATGAATACATTAAACTACCTAATCCTTATAAAGTAGCTCTTTCTGTCCATTTGGACCGTTTGTTTGGACGGAACAGTGGTCACATGCGTGCACGTGACTACTTTTATCCCATTCTTCCAAAGATATCCTTAATTTATTTAAAATTAATAATAAAAATAATTCAAATTCAAATAATAAAATAATTAAAAAAAATAAAAAAAAAATTCTTACATGGGTGCCGAACCATCATTTGTGTGAATTCAGTTTGACAAAGGGAAGCTTTGTACGTAATCTGCGCATTTTTGTAGCCAAAAACAACGTTTCCTCATGACTATTAATGTCACAGTTAGAATAGTAATTTGCATGATTAAATTTATTTATTTTAGATTTTAGGATAACTCATACTGTGTTAGACCTTGCTTGTTTTCTTTTCTTTTCTTTTCTTTTCTTTTTTTTTTTTTTTTTTTTTGTTTTGGAAGGAACAAAAAAAATCAGAAGTGGGAATTTAAACCCACAGGTCATAAAAAGTATTATAGTATTAATTTAAATGATTCTATTTATTATTTTTTTTAAAAAAAATTAACATAATTGATGATGTAATAATAGTGAACTTGAATTTTGATGCTGATATATTAACTACATATTAACTGTCTTTGTCTCGATAAATGTCAGATATTAACCAATGCGAGGACCTGAATGACCTTTGTATCAATAATGGATTCATGAGTGGATCTTGTGTAAATACTTATGGGTCTTACGTGTGTGGGATAGTTGACACCTAGACTCGGCTTAAACTGCTCACGATTGGTATGTTTACTCTGATCAAAGTATAAATAGGCTTCTAATTTTATTTTTCTTTTAAAAAAGTGAGCCAAAAATCACTCAAATAATATAAATTTCATATTTTGTTGATTTTCTTTCACCTTTCTTGTTTCAATTGGTCGGGTCCCACTTGTTTTGGTTGTACATCTTTTTAGGAGAATTAATATTATGCTTTTGGAGAAAAATTCTAAAACACATACGTGTTTTGAAAAAAAAAAAATAAAAAAATAGAGCACTTCTTTTGAAAAAATTTAAAAGGATAAAAAAATGGGCTCGCCATGATTACATCTCTAAAACTTATGGCACTCAGAAGTGCTCATATCCCTATTTGTGCAGTATTTCCAAGCTTGTTTTGTGGCAAATCTCTTCTTCTTCTTCTTTCTTTTTTAATATTTGCTTACACTTCCTATGTAATCAATTTTCAATAAATATATCCCTAAAATTCACTTATTACTATCTAGAAGGATGCTTAGCGTATAATTGATTTTGAGATATATTGGAACCTTTAAGATCATGATTTCTTAAAATTCTTGACAATTGCAGGAGCCAACAATTCTTAAAATAATTTAACTGAACACTCAAGATTTTGCCAAGTCAATCATTTTGAGGCAAAAAAAAAAAAAATGAGATTCTTTGGCTATCCACTCAAAGAGTGTGGTTTGAGAGTAGTTGGACCACCCTAAAAACTTTCTAGAGGTGGCCAACCACCCGAATAAGCCTTGAGGGTCGTCAACAACCCCTTAAAGGTTTTTGGGTTGGCCAAACCAGCCAAAAACTTATGAGGGGTCGGCCACTCCCTATAAGCCTTGAGAGGGTAGTTGGCCACCCCCTCAAGTCTTAAGGGGGTGGTTTGGTCACCTTTTAAGGCTTATTGGAGTGGTCAAACACCTTCTTGGGTTGACCAACCACCCCAAAAATCTTAAGAGATGGTGCACCCACTCTCTTTAGATGTTGACTAAAGAATCATTTCCAATAAATTTTTTTCTTTTAGTCAAAATAGATGATTTGACAAAATCATAACCGTTCATTTAAATAATTATTACAATTTTAAAAATTGCAGAAAGAGGATTCTAATGCAAACCTTTAAACATTCATGCTTTCTTGTTTAATCTTTTTCCTCCCTCAACATCCTACTTTTACCGTCTCCTTCTTTTGGAATACTTCCAATAGTCAAAATATATAAACATTTTTTGTCACGGATAGCTTGTCAAACTAATTTTCATCATTAAGAGAAGATTTCTCTCTATTTTAAGTCAATGTTCTCAATCAAAACTATTGTTATAACCTTTTATTGCAATGAGTAATCTTTCCTATTACATTGCATTAAACAGGTCTTAGTAGTGGCGGCTTTGAGCTATTGGTTCTACTTGTTGGTGGATGGTGGTCCAATAACGTTGTAAAGAAAAGGAGGATGATTAAACAGAAGGACATGTTCTTCAAACGAAATGGTAGTTTATTGTTACAACAACAATTATCTTCATATGAAGCCAACATTGAGAACACTAAATTGTTTAATTCAAAAAGATTTGGAGAAGGCCACTGACCGTTTTAATGAAAATAGAATACTTGGTCAGGGAGGACAAGGCACTATCTACAAAGGCATGTTGGCAGACGGAAGAATCGTTGCAATGAAAAAGTCCAAGGTAATTGATGAAGGAAAACTCGGAGAATTCATTAATGAAGTTGTTATTCTTTCACAAATTAACCATAGGAATGTGATTAAATTAATTGGTTGTTGTTTGGAAATGGAAGTTCCTCTACTAGTTTACGAATACATTCCTAATGGAACTCTTTTCCAATATGTTAATGGCCAAAATGAGGAGTTTCTACTAACATGGGATATGCGCTTACGAATTACAACAGAAGTTGCAGGAGCTCTCTTCTACTTGCACTCAGCAGCTTCCACGCCCATTTGCCATCGAAACATTAAGTCTAGAAACATACTCTTAGATGATAAATACAGAGCTAAAGTAGCTGACTTTGGGACTTCAAGATCTATCACTATTGATCAAACTCACTTAACCACAGATTGTGGTAATATTATTTTGGCTGCCTCTCAGAAACTTCTCACTCTGGATGCTCTTCAAGGTGAAGCCCTTGCTGCTCTTTTGGGGGTTCGTTTGGCTGCCTCTGCTGGTTTGGATCGCTTAGTGTTGGAGGGTGACTCTCTCTTGGTGGTGCTTGCCATAAACTCTCCTTTTTTATTTTCTTCTTGGGCTTTTGCAAATTGTATATCTGACATTAGTTTAGTTTTATCTTCTTTTCAAAGCTGGAAAGCTTTGAAAGTCTCTAGATGTGCCAATTATTGTGCACATTTTTTAGCTAAATGGGCCGCTTCCAACCTTGTGTTTGGTAGCATTCCCATAGGATCTCCCATTCTCTCTTCCTCTCGGATCAGGAGTGGGAAAGATCCTCCCCTGTAGCCCGTTTTCCCGTATTGATCTAGAAAAAAAAAAAAAAAAAAAAACTCACTTAACCACACTAGTGCATGACACTTTTGGATACTTGGACCCTGAGTATTTCCAGTCAAGTCAGTTTACAGAAAAGAGTGATGTTTATAGTTTCAGTGTTGTCCTTGCTGAGTTATTAACTAGCAAAAAAGCAATCTCTTCAACAAGGACACAAGAACCTAGAAGTCTAACCACATATTTCATTCAATCGGTGGAAGAGAATAATTTGTTTGATATTCTTGATAGTTGACTTTTGAAAGAATGCAAAAAAGAAGAGATTATTGCAGTTGCGAACCTTATGAAAAGGTGCTTGAACTTAAACGGGAAGAAACGGCCCACAATGAAAAAAGTTGCAAAGGAGTTGGAAGCAGTTCAAATGCTGCAAAAAGCTCCTAACCTTCAACAAAACTATGAAGAGCTTGAATATGTCAGAGCAGAAATGTCTGGACCATGGGATGTTGTTCCCTCATCAACAATGTCAACCTCATCCACATACGTCCAACCATTATTATCTTCTCAATCAGTATGAATCAATATTTGTTTAATGTAATGTTGTAGGCTGCATTGCTTTGTTTGGTACCATATGCATTATTAGACCTCAATTTTACTATCCTAACTTAGTTGCCCATCTTTACAGGTCCACAGATAACTAATTATTGTACGTAAATTTTTCAAAATGGAGAAGAAAAATGTTAATGCTACCGAGGATTCAAAATCCAAGATCTTGCACGCTAGTATATAATAGATCCAAAGAACAAAAATGACTTAACGTGTACTTCGAAATGGGCACTTCACTTGATTTTGATCAGGTAAGCTCAGGCACTTTAACCCAAGTTTGTAAAGGACTTGTGTAAATTGTGTAGTACCTGTAGTAGAACTCTAACAAAATTGTACTTTTTAAAAAATTAATATGAGTGTATGAATTAAAAACTAAATTTTGGGTCCAAAGCCCATTTACACGGCAATGATAATTACTTGATCTTGTTCCATCTTTTTCTTCTTGTCCTTTATGCCTTACCTTGATTATATATCATCACACAAATTGCCAAGCACTCTTAGTTAAAAACTCACCCAACTAGGTTAACATGTCCTCAATTGAGTGATCAAAACATGTCTACCCTATGGTTGACCCTCTTACACCAAGTGTTCACCTCATGCTCCCGCACCAAGCTATTATTCAACAAAACTAGCTTCTAATAATCTAGTGCTTTGTATCACTCTTATTTAAGAATCACGTGCCTTGTATCACTCTTATGTAACAATCTAGTACCTTAGATGCACACCTAGCTTATTGCAACCCAAAAAAAAAAAAAAAAAATCCAGGATATCAACACCATTAACCAAGCATAGTATATACATTAGCCATGAGTCCACTTTGTTTATTTTGACAAGTAAGAATTTATCAAAAAGCGTAAGGCGCCTTAAAGTACACAGATAGTATACACGAGAAATTCTAAACAAGCAAGAAATCCAAGCCCTCAAACCCAAAACCCTCAAACCCCGAACCCGACAAACCTCAAACCCAAACCCTCAAACGTTAGAAAATCATGCCTTTCCCCGGCCTAGTGGATGCACCCTTAGTATCGTAGTTGATGGAGGATTCTAGATTTAGAATCTCCCTTCTACCCTTAACCTTCCGAAGGGTAGCTTCTAAAGTGACCTCACTAGACTCCCCCATCGAATCCCAGTCCAAAAGGCAAGGATCTCCGTCTTCTCCATCCCCACCTCAGCAAACTTCGTCTTCCACAACCTAGAAATCATTGTCCTCTTCTTCACTATCCAACAACTTTGAAGATGAATCAACTAAGCCTGTCACCACACGAGAGGAGGCAAGCGGGACACTAAATGACGAAACAACCTCGACGATCATGTGATCGTCCATTTTCAAAACCCTGCTATCCCTCAACTTACAGCTATAGCACTGCAAGGGTTTAGGCGAAACCTCCAGCCTAGGAAGCCCACCCACAGCAGCAGGGACCCTAGCCATAGGGACAGGAGGAGGGGCCATACCTGAAGCTTCCTTCTTCGGGCCCAAAGCTACCAACAACAGAGGACAGAGAAAGCCACGCCTAAGAAGCATTAGCCATGAGTCCACTAAACCAGACCAACAACCTACCCTACCAATTTTAGGCCAAAATGTGATCAAACCCAACAATCATACTGCAATCTAAATAACACAAAAATTACGGATCCCATCCTCAAGGACATGAGGTTCTCACCTATGGTTAAATACATCACATACCACTACCATAATTTTAGGAAAATAAATCATTCGCCGGTCCTTCCAAACGAAACAAACCGTTCAAAGCACCACAATCGTGCTTAAACCTAGATAGAGAGGCTTTCTTCGTATTCTCCTTATTTCCTGCAGTATTTCATCCCATCATCATAACAGAGTGAACCCTACCTCAAACACCTACAGCAAATCCATACCAAACACCTTTAATAATTCGTATTAAAAGCAACCGCCACCGTTTTTGTGCTAATTTACCAACGTTTTGGATACGACCTTTTTTTTTTTTTTTTTTTTTTTTAAAAAAAAAAAAAAAAAAAAAAAAAAAAAAAAAGAGGCTGAAGGTGAGATTATGAGTTCTATCTAGTAGAGATCATCTTATCGTAGTGTTAAAAAATAAATTATAAGATCATCACATAAATTAATCTTGCCAATCAAATTTATCTATTGAGCTTGTGTGGCGTGATTCATTTGGAGTATTTCTACAAAATTTTGAATCCAAACCCCTCCATACTTCAGGACCAAAAAAGAAACTCTAATACTTTTTTTTAACCTATGAGCTAATTTCATTCTTACACATGTAAAACTTTGTTAACACTTTTGGGTTATACAACATGTTATTGGGATAAATAACCAACAGCCCCACTAAAAACATGCCTATCACATGGCAAATAATCAAGCAGTCATCAGGGACAACTTACATAAAAAGGGTCACAAATCTTTAAAAAAATGTATAACCCCTTTCACCTTAAACTCCTATTCTATTTTCACTGTGAGTGCAATACTAATTTAAGCATCAGAGGTTCTCCAATTTTTCAATGGCTGGTATGTTTTCAATGACTTGCTCCTTATTTTACAAGAACATGTCGTTCGGCCGGGCCTTGCGAAAATATGCATCATCACAACACTTTCATATTAAAAAAAAAACACACACACAATAAACAAAACCCTAAATGAGGCTTCGGTCAACCTTTCTTCCATTTTTTTTTTTTTTTTTGAAGTAGTTATGTTTATTTGGATTCTTTTAAAAATGGTTTGAAGAAAGAAAACAATGAATACATTCTATCAAGTACAATCCTAAACATGGGTATCAAAATTGCAATCCAGGTTTTATAATATCCAAATTTCAAAACAATGTGAATCCCAACTAAGCTCTTAAATTAGAATCCTAATTTATATTATAAAATCTAGTAAAATTTTGATGTGTTTTACAATTTTAACAATACCAAAACTGTAAGATTTCTTCTTCTTCTTTTTTGAGTTTATATTTAAGAAAAACAATACAAAATTAGTCATGTTGTTTGCATCTTTATATTGAATTTTATAGAGTAGATCCTTGTGGTTTGCTTTTATATAGAGATGGTCATTTTGTCGGCTTTCCTAAGCAAAAGTTAAATGCCACGTGGCCATTTCAACACTAATGATATTGACACTCGTATATCAGTCCATATCAATATCACACGTGTTTGCCAAGCCAATAAATTGATGACACATTGCTCATGTATGACATGTCATGTTGCAATTGTATGTTATATGTGGTAGTCTAACCTAACTTACAAATCAATCATAAATTTTAAACAAACAAAAAATTAAAAATAAAAATAAAATGCAAAATTAAAAAATAAAAATAAAAAAATTTAAAAAAACAAAGGAAGGGTGGCAGTCGGCCTCTCCTAACAAAAAAATTATAATGTTAATATGTATAAGTGGCCGTGTGGCATTAACTTTCGCTAGAAATGCTTACGCAAGAACCATTTTTTATAAAGAAGTAAACCATATGGATTTATTTTATAAAATTCAAACTAAAGAGAATAATTCTGTAAAGATGCAAATCACATGGATTGATTTTACATTTTTCCTTTATATTTATATAGGATTCAAAGATATAAAAGTCATTTGAATATTTAATCTCTAACATAAGTCAAACATTAATGAAAAAATTAGGTAAGTATTTTCACTACTTTGGTGAATTAAGAACACAACCTTTAAACTACAATTCCAAAACTTAGTTCGAGTTTATAGCCTAAGTTAAATATTAATAGAAAGAGTTAGAATAATTATCTTCACTAAAATTAGTAGGAAGATTAGGTATCCGATATGATTTTCTTTATGACAAATTTTTTCTTTAAACTGCGTTAGAATAACTTATTTTAATTCAATCTATAAAAAATTGTCACATGTTCTTTGAGCATGTGAGAAACATGCGTTTTTTAATGCTCTCACATGTTTAAGGGAGACGTGACAATTTTATAAACCGAGTTATTAAACAAACATATGATAAGCACATGCTCAAGAGATAGGGAAATTTTATAAACTATGTTCGAGAAAGTTTCTCTAATCCAATTTGAAAGTAAACTAGATTAGACATGTTACTTCTCTATCTCATATTCATTTTTCATCCATCTTTTTTTCAAACTAACCATTGAATCTGTATGACCCATATGTAGGTTCTACACATCCGATGGTTGGTTTTTTTAAAGAAAAAGGATACATATGGATGGGAAATGTATATATACTACAAATTTAATGTTAATTTTAAAAGTCATATTAATTTTAGGAGAACATAAGGAAAATACGGGTCTTCATTCTTGCATTACTCATATAAAAGATGGAGAAATAACATTTTTCAAGCCTAAATCATTTTCTTTCTCACATTTATTTTTTATTTTCAAAATAAAAACATTAACAAACAACCTAAAACACAAAATTCACAATATACTTAAGACTTGTTTTTTAACTTTATATCACGTCCAACAACAATAAAAAAAAAAAAAAAAAAACTTTTTTAAACCTAAAAACAAAACACCCTTAAAATAAGCTAGTTTTTTTTTTTTTTTCTTTGAGACTAGTAAAAGAAACTAATCCGACTCCAAACTCCAAAAATGATTGGAAGTTGAATGGAGGAGAAGAAACTAGAGGACGTGGCCAAATGGAAGCCCACCTCCTCACGCAGCACCCCTGCTCCATCTTCACGCATCCTCGACCTCCTTATCACCATCCAACGCGACCCAAAACCCCTTATCCGGCCTCTCATTCTCGCCGCTCGTGTTCTACCAGGTACCGTCCCTGGAACTCCAATGCCGAAACCGCCCGTTCCTCACAGAGATTCAACTTCAAGAGAGACGACAAAGACGAAGGAGAAGACCAAGATTCTGAATTTGGCTTTGGAGGAAGGAGAGGCAGAAAGAAGAAGAGGCGGTGGTGGTCCGACGAGTCTTCTTCCTCGCCGGAGATGGAGGAAGGGTCTGGTGGGATCTTCGAGGAAGCCATTGACAGTTTCTGGATTTTCAAGGTAGAATTTTGATATTAAACCCATCTTTTATTCAATAAAAAGCTGATTCTTTTTGCTCGGTTTTGTTATTTTAAGAGAATGAATGGGCCATTTGGGTGTGAGCTTCTCGTTGATTCTCCATATGCATGAATACCCTTTTTGACACTCAAAATATAGAGGTTAATGTGAAGCTTAAATTGCAAGTTCTTACCCTTCAAATTTCAATTTAGCATCTCTAGTAGTGTTTAGCAAAACGTCGGGACAAAGATTTTAGGACAAGACCGAGACAGCTATTATCTTTTCTACTACAAGATTTGGGTACTCGAATGCGCTAAATATGTTGATATTGAGTATGCTTTATATGTCGGTTATATTGTCAAATGTTTGATATGATAGGTGAAGTTGATCTTCTGTGCAATTATTGGTTCAGGGCACTCAGCAATGCAAGGCATCGTGGTTGGCTGAGGCAAACTACCAAGTGCCTTGGTTAAGAGGTTTTAAAAACTGGCCGGTGGAACTTATCAACATGTTTAATGAAGAGAAACTTATCAACAAGTGCCTTGGTTATTAGGTCTTAAAGGAGTTTGCTGGCCATTTAAATTTTTTGTGGCTTCATGAACACCTACATTTTTCTTGGTTATGTTAAAGAATCAGTGCCTTGTTTCACCAACACAAGCAGTTATCTGGATTCTCGAGCAATACTTGGTCCTTTACTTTGGTGGTGTATATTGCCTTTGATAACACCAGCTTAACGACTATAGTCAACCTTTTGTGCCCTATGTTATTTTAATGATGCTTCTTAGGTGCTTTGGGTTTATTTTTCTCTGTATAGCTTTTGTGCAGCAGACTAGCTGACTAGGTCTTCATTTATTCTGCAAATTGAAATTTCGTCAATAATTTTCTTTTTTGATATGTAAAATTTAGTCTATAATGAATCCCTTGTTAATCAAATGGACAATCTTTTACTATACCTTTAGTGTCTAGTTCTTCTTGTACCTCCTATTTGTTATTAATATCATTTATGCAATATATTTGTCCACAAGTGAAGTATGTAATATTGTTGCTTTCCAGTATATAATCATTTTGACAGATGAACTCTCAACAAGGATCTATTATGACACCTCAATGACAAAAAATTAGTTACCATTGTCCAAGACAGATATTCGCCCTGCAATAAATATTTTCTGAGAGCAAAATCTGTATTGGTTCACTTCTGCTTCCGGATTGACTTTGTCGGATGTGTTTAACATTCCAATATATTTGCTTTTTGGTCAGTGCAGGTGTTCAGATCCTATGGTTGGACACTACCACCCATTATCTTATCTTGGCTGCTAGCTTCAGGCCCAAAAGCTTTTCTTATGGCGTTAGNGATATTAAACCCATCTTTTATTCAATAAAAAGCTGATTCTTTTAGCTCGGTTTTGTTATTTTAAGAGAATGAATGGGTCATTTTCGTGTGAGCTTCTCGTTGATTCTCCATATGCGTGAATACCCTTTTTGACACTCAAAATATAGAGGTTAATGTGAAGCTTAAATTGCAAGTTCTTACCCTTCAAATTTCAATTTAGCATCTCTAGTAGTGTTTAGCAAAACGTCGGGACAAAGATTTTAGGACATGACCGGGACAGCTATTATCTTTTCTACTACAAGATTTGGGTACTCGAATGCGCTATGTTGATATTGAGTATGCTTTATATGTCGGTTATATTGTCAAATGTTTGATATGATTGGTGAAGTTGATCTTCTGTGCAATTGTTGGCTGAGGGCACTCAGCAATGCAAGGCATCGTGGTTGGCTGAGGCAAACTACCAAGTGCCTTGGTTAAGAGGTTTTAAAAACTGGCCGGTGGAACTTATCAACATGTTTAATGGAGAGAAGTTTATGGAACACTATGATTATTAGGTCTTAAAGGAGTTTGCTGGCCATTTAAATTTTTTGTGGCTTCATGAACACCTTCATTTTTCTTGGTTATGTTAAATAATCAGTGCCTTGTTTCACCAACACAAGCAGTTATCTGGATTGTCGAGCAATACTTGGTCCTTTACTTTGGTGGTGTATATTGCCTTTGATAACACCAGCTTAACGACTATAGTCAACCTTTTGTGCCCTATGTTATTTTAATGATGCTTCTTAGGTTTGGGTTTATTTTTCTCTGTATAGCTTTTGTGCAGCAGACTAGCTGACTAGTTCTTCATTTATTCTGCAAATTGAAATTTCGTCAATAATTTTCTTTTTTGATATGTAAAATTTAGTCAATAATGAATCCCTTGTTAATCAAATGGACAATCTTTTACTATACCTTTAGTGTCTAGTTCTTCTTGTACCTCCTATTTGTTATTAATATCATTTATGCAATATATTTTTCCACAAGTGAAGTATGTAATATTGTTGCTTTCCTGTATATAATCATTTTGAAAGAATGAACTCTCAACAAGGACCTATTATGACACCTCAATGACAAAAATTTAGTTACCATTGTCCATGACAGATATTCGCCCTGCAATAAATATTTTCTGAGAGCAAAATCTGTATTGGTTCACTTCTGCTTCCGGCTCCGGATTCGACTGTTGCTCGGATGTGTTACATTCCAACTATATTCTGCTTTTTGGTCACTTGCAGGGTGTTCAGGATCCTTATGCGTATGGAGCCACCTACCAACCATTTATCTTATCTTGCTGCTAAGCCTTCAGGCCCCACAACGCTTCTTCTTATGGCGTTGGCGTGCCTACTCCCCCTTGGTCAGCCTCAGCTCTTCTCTGTGCATTTGAGTAAGTTTGTGGGGGAGGAGCACGAACGGAGGGCCAAAACCAACGAGCGATGTAGGAGAAAACCATCTGCACAAGCACTGTAATGGGAATGTTGAAACGGAGGCAGAAGAACAAGTATGAAAGTCATGGAAACAGATAGGAAAGGTGGGAACATCGTGGGTAGCTAGCCAATGATGTCCGTTTTCTAATGGTGGCCGAAGATGCGCAGCACCCAAAATTTCTGTGCTGGGAGTGAACCTAGGAAGATCCTGAAGCTTCGCACCGGAGCAGTCAATCGAATGACCTGGTGGCTCACAGGCAGACAGACAACAGGAAGGGTAAGTTGAGTCGCAGGAGAGAAAAGTGCACACCTCTGCTCTTGAGATTGTTTGATTTGCTGTTTCCCATTTTTCTGGTCTTGGACTACGAGCCTGTAGGTTCATAGTAACGTCACCCTTGAAACATCGGTACAATGGATTATGATCTCGGTTTTCGCCGGCAAGTACTGAGACTCCGAGTCACTGAATTAGGGCCAATTGCGGTGATTCCTTTTCTTACTTATCTGCTTCCAAGTTGAACAGTTACCCAGCGGAAGCTCAAGGAAATCAAAATTCATGCTGGAACGCCCAATTTGCCAATGTATGACATCCTGTATTGTATGTGTGTATTTTTTGTTGATTCTGTAGCAGATCTGTTTTTCCTTGAGTGTAGTATTATGGGGCTTTCTCGAAGGGTTCTTTGTGTTAATTACTCATTGTAGTACTACTTGTTCCGACTATTAATTCTCCCTGATCCCTTTATCAATTTTTTGGTTCCTATATTTCATTGGTGTTTATACATTTGTAACATTTAATTCCATTTTAAAAGAATATATTGACCTGAGTTTAGAGATATATCGCTCATATTATTTCTTTCTATTACTTTGCTTCTTCTTCTCTTTTTTTTTTTTTTTTTTTCGGATATTTATTTATCTTAATCCCTATATAAATTAATCCCTTTTATCAAAGACATCTCTAAAAAATTTTTTATAGATCATTTTGTCCCTTCATCATTCACCATTGCTAACGTTGCTAATTATAAACTTTTCGTTAGATTCTTTATAATGTAAATATTGATGGATATAGTTTATTTCGATAATCACTCTTGTATTTTTATTTATTGTTTATTTTTTATATATGTCAGGATCAATTGTTGTGTTTTATTCAATTGTATTTCTATATACATATATTTATGCCATCACGTGCACAATTTTCGGTCTAGTTTAACAACAAACCGATAAAAAATGTAAATAAGCATGTCAAAATTAAAGTTTGGAAGTATCCTCTACAATAGAGAATTAGTTTGGAGGATACTCCAAGTTCTCAAGCTATCTGCAACTCGGGTTTTTTGTTCTCTTCGTAACCTGATAGATATTCCCAAATTCCGATCCATTGAAATAATGTGGACACCTTTTATTTTTCTTATAACCTATCGTTTGGGATTTTAATCTCTCTTCAAAAAGAATTTATACAGATGACAGTGGCAGCATTTGTATGATTCTGAATACTCGATTGTCATAAAGTTGATAAGTGTAGTAAAAATGAAGATACTTTTGGCTTAAATCATGAATCCCATAAAATACCTATTAAATTGTAGTAACACTAATTGAAGTACCATGAACCATCTTGCGAAATAGAAAGAAACCTTTAAGAGGAGCAAAAATATGACTTGTTCCCCTTGTTAAATTTCACTTTACTAATTGAATGAACCCTTCAAAATTAAGCTGAAACTACATTTTACAAAGAATTTTCATCACTATTCACCCAACAGCAATGTGCAATTGTTAACATCCAAATATCTGTCATCCTCCAACATTTAGCTGGTACTCCTGTTATCAATAGCAAAGCAGATGCAGGATCCTTGGAGGAACAATTACAAAATCACTCCTCGGTCGTGGGAAATTGAGGTGGGATAAAAGATAGCAGGAATTTACCACACCTGTAATACAGACAAAGTTGAAAGGAACATAGATGGAGAGAAGAGAAGAGAGAGAAGAGAGAGAAAAAGAAAAGAGAAGCGACAAAAAAACATGAACCTTTTATCGATAATCTGTGTGAAGGCGAGTGTTCTCATAACGAAAGACAAACTGAAACAAGCCAAGACAGAGCCATCAGATAGCACAAAACCGACTCAACTGATCATTGCTGCAAGAGGGGAATACGATAGCTAAGATCAGGAATTTATGATCCTTAAATTCACATTAGCATGTATGAAGTAGAATCATACCCTTTTCCATATGTGGGTTTTCTCCAAACACAAAAGCGAGTTTATTATCTTATCAGGCACCAGGCTAAAATATTCACGTTGCACTGGCGGTTCCTTTATCAACTAATGGAGCATCTAGCAGTTAAAAGCTATATATTCAGCCTTATTTCCCATCTAATGGGATGATATCCCTGTAGGGAAGATAAAGTCTTCCACTACCACACACCGCACATACCCCAATGATACAAGGCAAGATTGAAATAATGGGACTAGAAAAAACCAAAAATAAATTACATCCATTGAAAATGTGTGACGAATTATATCAGTCCGTGAACCTATTGGAAACGGAAATGCTGGAAAGGTTTCATCTAATAAAAACAAAAACTGGAAAAATAAACTTAAGCCCTCCCTCTCCCTCCCCCAAAAAAATAAAAAAAATAAAAATTATGCAACTTAGTACCTTCTAACTTTAAAATGTGACTACAAATACTACCATTTTATGGCACCCTCTATTAGCATTGTCATCAATCGATGAAAAATTGCTGTCCCTTGACTTTTTTGGACAAAAATGCTTACAAAAAGATGACCCTTCGCTTAAGTACGCCTTCTGCCGAAATTCCCCCTACTCATAAACGCAACATCAACACAAACGTGTTGATATTAATTTTCTAACTCAGGTAAAAGTGCAAATACTCCTCAAGGACAACTTCCGGCAACTACGAGCAAGGAACCTATTTCCCCAAACCTCCAAAGACTTACTACCCTACGACATCTTCAACATGGACTGACGAAACCTAAGAGTTCCAAAGACAAGCAGCCACAGTTCAACACCAAGTCCTCTACCACCAAGGTTTGGTTGAGATCTTTGTGGACACCAAGATCTTGATCGCCACCATTCCCTATTTCCTCTAACTCGCTGCCTCAAACCGGCTCTATCCTAGACTTTTCAAGTCATTCTTCAAAAGGTTCCCCTTCGTTGACATATAGCAAAATGCTTTCGGGGTTCACCGCGCCTCCTGTTGCCCTCTCTTCCAAAACTCAAGTTGCTGAAGCTTTTGAAGAACAGCATCAAACAGCAGCCGAGAGGCTCAAATTGTTAATTCCCAAGTCAGTTTGGAAAATCAACAAGCTTGTTGAAAATGAAGTCTGAAAGTGTATGAGAACGCGAACCCCGCCTACCTGTTGACCCTCTCTTCCAAAACTCATAAAAAAAGTTTGTCTGAAGCTTTTGAAAAGCCATCAATATCAGTCAGCGAGAGGCTCAATGTGTTAATCCCAGTCCGTTTGGAAAATCAACAAGGCTGTTGAATGTAATGTCTGAAAAAGTGTATGAGAATCGCAGTCTCAGAAGTTCACGAATTCTCCCAAGACATAATAAGAGAAAAGAAGCGGCGGCAAGACGCTCCACCCCAAGAAGCCTGTGCTTCGATTCCGTCGACTCTTGTCTAGTTCCTAGCTCCTGCCACTTGGGTGAAAATTAGAAATGACGACATAGTGATATGCTTCATATTGTGGGCGTCGACACTAAATCTTGGCTTTGACATGGTAGTCTTTGGCTACCTCCAAGAACACCCCTGCATGTCCGAACCAAAGGTTTGAAGAAATCCAAAAGAGAATCTGGAATCGCATGTCTAATGCACGAAGCAACGACATGCGTAACACTCAACGCTTCTCTGGCAGAAAGCATGTGGTTGTACCTGCCTGTTCTTGACGAACATGAAGGAGGCAAGAATAATGACGTTTTTCCTGACAGACGGTGGGAAGGGGTTGAGAGTGACATACAATATCATATTGATGAGAAGATTGGAGACGCTGTGGGGTTATTTGGGTGGAGTTCATGCCTGAGGCAAGCAGCTAGAAAGGGACGAGGCTGATAATAGCAATGGAGGTTCGTGAGGAGGGGAACCATACATTTACCCAATGTTCCAAGTGGGCTGAGGATTTTCTTGGAGGAGATGGCATTCTTGCCAATGAAGAGGGTGCTCACGGGGGTTCTCATGCCGTTTCAAGGTGGTGCCAGCAAGTGGAGGAAGGTGGAGCTGGAATTTGTTCAAAATTTGAACTTCGAAAGCGTGAAATGTAGATAAGCTTTTACTTTGGATAATGGGTTTGGTATTTTTAGTAGATGGATTGTGTGGTCTATCTTTGTAAATATTCACGGTTTGACTTTGCATTTGAATTGTCTATTGGCAAAAGCAACTTTAGTATAATGGAGCTTTTTGGGATTTTTTCCAAAAAAGTCCCACATTACAGGTCAGACACACCATCAGTTTCCATCCAATATGAACGGACAGGTTTTTTTTTTTTTTTTGATAAGGAGAATGAATTATAAAAAGGCGTAGAGGCGCCCGAAATACACGGTAGTATCGACATGAGAGGCTCCAAACGAGCAAAAAACTCAAGTCCTAAACTCAAACCATACCCATACCCTCAAATCCCCAACAACAATAAGCCTCCAAACCCAAGAGCCACAAAACAGCAAAAACCCAAAACCCGGGGCACACCAATATGACATACACGTGTTACACCGTAACAAAAGCGTAGTGTGGAAGGAGTTGAGTGTCTCTTTTTACAAGTTGGAGTATAAGTGCCAAAGGGTTGTCAAAAAAAGAAAAGCTTTGAAGTAGGCGGCCCCCCTAATGTATTTGTCTCATCAAGAAATCAATATTTAATAAAACCGCATCACACACAAACTACACCACACCACACCACCAAAACCCACACACACCGCCCCTCGGACGCTCCCGCGCTCCCCACTAATCGGAACTACCCGCCGCCCCCGCCACCGCCCGCCCCACACCCCTGCAACATTCCCGACGCAATAACCCCCACGCCCCCCAACTGCGACCCCATCTTCCGTACTCATCGCACTAAACGCTGCTCCATACCATCGCCCATGCAGACTTTGTACACGACCTACCCCATACCCCCCTCTCAACCCGCTCACCGCCGTCGACACAGCCGAAATGTACGATCACGACAAACAGTTACCAGACACTAGCACAGGGTTCCTGAGCTCGCCACTTGCGACTGCTTCCATCCTGTGTCATCACTACCTCCCCCTCTTTCGAACACCACACTGTCACCATATCCATCACAATCACCCACCTCTTTGTCCACACCTGCATGGGCTCATAGGGTACGTGCGGCCCAACTCGTCTGAATAGTTGGCAAAGCCATCGAAACTGCAACCGTACCGCCGGCTCCCTTCACGAGCTAAGATACCAGATACAAAGGTGCTCCCTAACGATATCCCACTACCACTACACGTCACGTGACCCCCGAACGCTTCGCACTCCCTCGCAACAATACATCGCCTCCTCAACCATCCTTTTCAACCAGCTCCATACCCACCTCCACCCCCCTCAAACAAAAAAACAAAAAACACAAAAAACACAAAAACAACAAAAAAAAACAAATCACGCTAACCCATCACACCCCTCAGTGCGTCATCAAAAAAGTGCAATGGTCCTTCTTCACCCCGCACATCCTGCATCGGCAAGAGTGCTACTTTTGCCAAACAGAACAGAAAACACAAACCATCATCCAGTGTGGACCTCATATCGTACGACCATCCTGTTTGTTTACCAACCATGCATTGTCGACCCTCCACCAGGATCCAAACCACACATCGTAAATCAATACCCCTCGCACCTCGCCTTCACCACCCTACCCAAAACACAGTCCCAAAAATTTAACTATGTCTATGTCCACGAAAATGACGCACTCGACTACAATTACTAATAAAACGTTTCCGAGACATAACAAAACAAGAAAAAAAATTACAAGCAATTAACATCAATGGACCACGTCAACATCTAATGCGCTATCCGACTCCCACAACACTCCCACCAGCTCAACAAACAATAATTCTACCGCTCTTTACTATGAAAACATGAATAACCCAAAACTCAACCCCATCAAATCCCATACACCTACATCACGAGTCTACCCCCGCCACCGTCAGCCCCCCCCAGGAAGCGCCACAATAAAGCAAGCGACACCCACCCCTTCAACTTATGCACAACCGCACACTCTTCATCATCTTCGTCCACCCTCCCGTAGCGTCACAATAAAACCCAATTCCACGTGTGGATAAGCAGGCATCATAGGAAATGAGGCACATGCAAATATGAATCCAACATTCTCTTCTTAATCCATCAGGTCTGCATACCCACGATCAGTGGCAATTCTCAATTCCTTCCGGGAAACAGACCACCAATGCACCCAAAATTAGCTTTAAGAAAGCTACCACAAGGCAAGTGCTAAAAGTGGAACACGTAAAGCTAATCTACCTATTATACTCGAAGGTCTCAACACAAAAGCATTAACACTACTCTATCTTTAAAGAATCAACTGCTTCCTGAACCACCTACAAAGGAATGCAAGGTTTCCAGGACAGATGCAGGAATTTATAATTCTGAAATAAAAAGAAATAAGTCTAACATAGAGTCCGACAATACCACCAACAGAATTTTACACAACTAGAATGACGCTTTGATTCCACAGCAACTACAAATGCAACTTGAAGATTTAACTGTTGCATACTGCCTCCCAAGTATGTTACTGAATTTCATCGTCTCATTCTCCTCTCCATATCTCTCTCACATCTCCGTGGTGAAATTGTTTATCTTGCGCCATGATACAACAAAGAAAAATTTGACCCCTGGCTTTTGAAGTCTGGAAACAAAATTTTGTGGCCACCAAAATGAGACAAAAGATGATACATTCTTCCTAGGAAAACAAGTCTTTGAAGATTTCAAGTACTATAACCAAGATAAGAAACTAAGCTCCTAGCACTGAAGATATGTTTGTTCCAACTTATCTGAGGTAACACGAATTGAAGTGACAACTTTGAAATAACTAGAGTTTTACTTAACCAGATGCATCTTTGGTTGAAAGAAGTTCAATTTGTATAACCAATCCTAGGGAGAAACCTTCCTGAACCAGGCACTGTTGCATAGTCTTGATTTCACTGGATTTAGTGAAACTTTCCCCCGCCTGGAAGGCAGTAGTTGTTATTTATACTCATTTTTATTTCTGAAATAATAAATAAATAAAAGATTTCAAAAATGCACAAAGAAAATTGGCGGATCTTTACAGCTCAATGACACACTACTAAGCCACCCAACCAGCAGTGCTCAGTGGGCCCAATGGGTGGGGAGGCTTTGGTCTTAGAACTTCAGGGTATGATTCCAAATGTTCTTACCAGAGCAACAAGATAATGACGAAACTCCAGCCCCAGACAGCATCACTATGAAAAAATAATGTATATATAAATATTCCATCTCAAAGGAATTTTAGCTTAATGAAGTAACACGTAACAAGAGTAATACATCTTTTAAACTAATTATGCATAGCGAGAGTTAATTCCCCTGGCAAA
>FXXK01000178.1:280881-296308 GCA_900184695.1 Betula pendula | reverse complement strand
TATTTTTCTTATAACCTATCGTTTTGGGAGTTTATCTTTTCAATAAGAATTTATACAGATGCAAGTGGCAGCTTTGTATGATTCTAGACTTGAACGATGTCATAGGTTATAAGTGTTAGTAAATGAAAGATATTTGGCTTAAATTCATAATCCATAAAATACTATTAAATTGTAGTAAAATAATTGAAGTACCATGAGCCACTTGCGAAATAAAAGAAACCTTTAAGAGAGCAAAATTTGGATTTTCCCCTTGTTAAATTACACTTTATAATTGAATGAACCCTTCAAAATTAAGCTGAAACTACATTTACAAAGAATTCCATCATATTCCCAAAGCAATGTGCAATGTTAATATCCAAATATTCTGTCATCTCACAAATAGCAGGACTCCGTTCACATAGCAAGCAGATGCAGGTCCTGGAGGCAGTTACAAAATCCCTTCTCGTCCTTAGGAAATGAGGTGGGTAAAGGATGGTTAGGAATTACACCAACCTGTATACAGACAAGTTTAAGCAACCATAGATGAAGAGAGAGAGAGAGCAGAAAAACAGACCTTATCAATATTTGTGTGAGCAGGTGTTCTCATAACGAGCAACTGTAACAGCCAAGCCAAAGCATCAGATAGCTCAAAAACCGACTTGAACTTGCTGCAGCGGGAATAGATAGCTCATGTCAGGAATTAATCTTATTCACATTTAGCATTGAAGTAGAAGTCATTACCCTTTTCCATATGTGGTTTTCGAACAACACAGCGCGTTTATTATCTTTCAGTGCACCAGCTAAAATTTTACTTGCACTGGCGATTCCTTTATTCACCTAATGGAAGCACATTAGAGGGTATTATCAGCCTTTTTTCACCATAAATTGGAATGATTAAATCTTAGAAGATAAAGTCCACTCACACACGAACAATCAGTCATGAAATGTATTGACGAGATATATAGGTGGAACTATTGGAAACGAAATGCTGGAAAGGTTTCATCTAATAAAACATAGGGAAAAATACACTTAGCCCTCCCTTCCCCTCCCCCCCAAAAAAAATAAAAAAAAAATTATGCACTTATACCTCTAAACTTTAAAAAGTGACACTCAACTACCATTTTATGGCACCCTCCATTAGCATTTTCCATCAAATTCGATGAAAATTGTGTCCCGTGACTTTTTTGGACAAAAAATCTCCAAAAGATCCCTTCGCTTAAGTAGCTTTGCCGAAATTGCCCTCTCATCAGCAAATCAAACAAACAGTTGATATAAATTTTCTACTCAACTAAAAGTGCAAATTACTCCTCAAGACCACTTCCCGAAACTACGGCAAGGGAACTATTTCCACCAAACCCCCAAAGACTTACTAAGCCCAGACATCTTCAACATGGATGACGAATCCTAGAAGTTCCAAAGACAAGCCAGCCACAATTCAACACCAAGTCTCTACACAAGTTTGTTGAGATCTTTGTGGACACCAAGATCTCTGATCACCTCATCCCTATCCTCTACTCGGCTGCCTCAACCGGATCTATCCTAGACTTTCAAGACATTTCTTCAAAGGTCCCCTTCGTTGACATATGCAAAAATTGCTTTCGGGTTCAACCCCGCCTACCTATGCCCTCTCTTCCACAAACTCAAGTTCACTGAAGTTTGAAGAAAGCGTCAATATCAGCAGCGAGAGGCTCAATGTGTTAATCCCAGTCGTTTGGAAAATCAACAAGCTGATGAAAATTAAGTCTGAAAAGTGTATGAGAATCGCAGTCTCAAAAGTTCAAGAATTCTCCAAGTAACATAATAAAGTGAAAAGAAGCACAAGCTTAGAGAGAAGCCTTGGTCGATTCCATCGACCTCTTGTCTAGTTCCAAAGCTCCTACCACTTGGATGAAACTTAGTAACCGACATAGTGATAAGCTTCATATTGTTGGCGTGACACTACATCCTTGGCTTTGACATGGTATTTTGGCTACTCTCCAAGAACCTGCATGTCGAAACCAAGGTTTTGAAAGAAATCAAAGAGAAATCTGAAGCGCATGTCTATGACGAAGCCAACGACATGGCGTACACTCAACGCTTCTCTGTGCAAAGCATGTGGTTGTACCTGCCTGTCTTGACGAAGATGAAGGAGGCAATGAATGCTGACGTTTTTCCTGACAGGACGGTGGGGAAGGAAGGGGATGAGAGTGACATACATATCATATGTGATGAGAAGATTGGAGACGCTGTTGGGGTATTTGGGTGGATTCATGCCTGAGCAGCAGCTAGAGAGGGACGAGGCGGAGATAGGCAATGGAGGCTCGTGAGGAGGAACGGTACATGTACCCAATGTTCCAAGTGGGGCTAAGGATTTTCTTGGGGAAGGAGATGGCATTCTTGCCAATGAAGAGGGTGCTCACGGGGGTTCTCATGCCGTTCAAGGTCGGTGCCGGTGGTGGAGGAAGGTGTGAGCTGGAATTTGTTCCAAAATTGAACTTCGAAAGCGTGAATGTAGATAAGGTCTTTAGTTTGATAAATGGGTTTTATTTTTTAGTAGATGGGATTGTGTGGTGCTTATCTTTGTAAATATCAAGGTTGACCTTTGCATTTGAATTGTCTATTGGCAAAGCAACTTCAGTAAAAGGGACATTTGGGGATTTTTATCCAAAAAAGTCACATACAAGTCAGGACACAGTTTCCATCCAATATGACGGAAGGTGTTTTTTTTTTTTTTTGATCAGTAAGAATTATTGAAAGGCGTAAGGCGCCCATAAATACACAGACAATATATATGAGAGGCTCCAAACGAGCAAAAACTCAAGCCCAAACCCAAAAACCAAACCCTCAAACCAAAACACAATAAGCCTCAAACCCAAAGCCCACAAAACAGCAAAAACCCAAAACCCGGGGCACACAATATGACATAAGGTGTTAACCCGTAACAAAGCGTAGTTGAAGGAGTTGAGTGTCACTTTTTAAAGTTGGAGGTATAAGTGCCAAAAGGGTGTAAGTTTGAGGAGGCTAAGTGTATTTTTCTCATAAGAATATTTCAAATTTATAAAATTTAAAAAAAAAAAAAAAAAAAGAATAGTAGCCCACTACTGAACATACCTCTGCAATTGAGAATATAAGCAAACCTTGGTACCATCTCTGTAGTTCCATAAGTGTATAGCATATGCAGACATTTGCTAATATATCTCTCAAAATTAAGGATTATCATGACACAGTTGAAATGTATGATAGACAAAAGTTTACCAGCACAGCGAAGGGTTCTGAAGCTGCTATTGCACTGCTTCCATCTGTGTCATACATATCTCGAACACCACGACTGTCACAAATATACACAATCACACCTTTGTCCAACCTGAATGGCAATAGGTAATATGAGAACTTGTTCTGAATATTGGAACAGATGAAATGAAGTACCGGCTTCCTTTACTGAGGACTAAGAACCAGATACAAAAAGGTGCTCCTAAAGATATAACTTCAGTACAGTGATCCCCCGAAGTTTGAACTTCACAAAAAATAATTGTTTCTCAAATCTTTTAAATAAGTAACCCATACCACTAAGTGGTAATCAAAAAAGTTGCATGGTTATTAAGCACCATCTGCATGCAAGAAGTGCTATCTTTTGGCCAAAAGAGAAAAACAAACATGCATTCACAGTGTGGAACTCTTATGTAGATGTTTGTTTAATGCATTGTCGAGGATCCAATCCATGTGTATAGACGTATATGTTATAAGTCCAAACCTTTCATTTGTTTGGCCGAATGAGATCCTATTTATAACGTTTGAGACAGAACCAAAAGAAATTAGCTTACTAATGGAGTAAAATCTGTGCAGCATGAGTACAATCCAGTAAAAACAATAATTTAATTTTACTAGAAAAAATTGTAACCAAAAACTCAATAAATATGAAATACATGAGTTAGCAAGGACACCATTAACTATGCAGCCAAACTTTTCATCATTCTTGTCCCCCATTAGCGTCAGCAAAATAATACCAATTGACGTGGATAAGGCACCATAATGAAATTGAGCACGTGCAATATGAATGTAAATTCTTTAACATTAATCCTCAGGTGTAGCTTACCAAATCTTGGCAATCTCAATTCCTTCTGGGAAAAGACCACCACTGCACCAAATTTAAGCTTTAAGAAAGCCTACCAAAAGGCAATGCTAAAAGTGGAACGCGTTTAAAGCTAATCACCTATTATCTCGAAGGTCCAACACAAAAGCATTAACACTACTACTCTTTAAAGAATCAACTGCTTCCTTGACAGCACCTACAAGGGATGCAAGGTTTCAGGACAGATTGCAGGAATTTATAATTTGAAATCTAAAAAGAATATAAATACAACATAGAGTGAAATAACTCCAAAGAATTTTACACAACTAGAAAGACGTTTGATTCCACAGCAACTACAATGCAACTTGAAATTTAACTGTCTGCAGTACTGCCCTCAAGTATGTTACTGAAATTCTCTCTCTCTCTCTCTCTCTCTCTGTGAGTGAATCTGTTATCTTGGCCCATGATTCAACAGAAAATTTGACCCTAGCTTTTGAAGTCTGAAACAAAAATTTTGTGGCCAGCCAAAATGAGACAAAAGATTGATAATTTTCCTAGGAAAAACAAGTTTTGAAGATTTCAGTATCTAAACAAGAATTAAGAAACTAAGCTCCTATGCATGAAGATATATTTGTTCCAACTTATCTGAGTAACAACTGATTGAAGTGAAACTTTGAATAACTAGTTTTACTTACCAGATGCATTTTGGTTGAAAGAAGTTAATTTGATATAACCAATCCTAGGAGAATCCTTCCCTGAACCAGGCACTTTGCATAGTCTTGATTTCACTGGATTTAGTGAAACTTTCTCCCGCCTGGAAGGCAGTAGTTGGTTATTTATAATCATTTTTATTTTCTGAAATAAAAAATTTAAAAAAAAAAAAGATTTCAAAAATGCACAAAGAAAAAATTGCGGATCTTTTTCAGCTCAAATGACAACTAATAAGCTCACCACCTCAGCAGTAGTTCAGTGGGCCAATGGGTGGGGAGGCTTTGGTTAGAACTTAGGTTTGATTCCAAATTTTCTTACCAGGCACCCAAGATAATGACAACTCAGCCCAACAGCATATATGAAAAAATAATGATGATATAAATTTCCATATCAAAGTGAATTTTAGCTTAATGAAGTAAAGTAACAAGATATACATCTTTTAAAACTATTATGTCATATGCAGAGTTAATTTCCCCTGCAAACAAAACAAAGTTTCCTTTAGTCATTAAATTAAATGAATTCTGGATGGGGAGAGAGAGAGAGAAAAGTGAACTTGCGTCAAGGCTATGTTCTTTATTTCAGGTCCACTACGAATGGTCAATTCCACCAAAGTTCCTTCAGGTCCCCTGCAATTTAATCAAAACGTTAAGGCAGACCAGTGAATAAATGAAAAAGTGAAAAACTTGGAGAAAAAGAAAAGTTGAGCTTCTAAAAGAAGCTCTATAAAAACAAAAATCTTGTTTACGTGTGCACTAGCAACACTAATATGATGAAATAAGATGTAAAATAATCATCACAAATATCTTCATTTAAAGTGTGCTCTGTTCAGTTGCCAGATTTTTAGATGTCTGAGTTTGTTAGTAGCATAATGATGGTCTCAACCTTTCATGATGAAACTTCCATATTTTCTTTTTATAATGAATAAAAACAACCTGAAGTAAATGTTTAGATTTATCCACGCCTATGCATTTGAATCTGAAATTTCATCACTTGGTGATTTCTAGAATGAATAAATGCTATCACATATGCCAACATACAAGATAGCAGATATGTTTTAAACTCAAATCAGTTACAATTATCAACCACTATGCATCTGACCAAATAATTTTTTTGAAAAGAAGCCTCAAAATCAAGAATTGATTGATGATTTAAGATTTAAAACAAACTCGAGGTACTTAATTCTTTACAGCTTCCAGAAAGCTAAGGGACATGTATTATTTTCTAAGCAAAAAATAGGAACTAATCTGTTTTATAATTGTAGACATACTGTGAGATGTCATATAAAATACATAGAATACCTTGTAGAAAGGAGTTTAATCATTTGGATTTTGAATATTCATTTTGAAAGTACTCCAAAACTAATATCCAGGCACCTTATGGGCATTTATCAATATTGCCCTTCTGGACAATATGACAAGACAATTAAGGCCACTTTTGAACGGTCACCCGGTACATTTCAGTTTGCAAACCACATCAAGGAGAAGCAACCAAACAATAAAGCACAAGAAAACACCATGAAATATTCTGTCTAGTTTTTCTCTTTTTGTGCATGGCAGTGTGTTAACCAAAGAAAGGGACTTCTGTGATAAGTTGCAACACCATTGTGGTATTTCATTTTCTTTAATAGAGCCTATGTTATTTATTGAAAAATGAAGAACGGATTTGACAGGTTAAGAGGTTAGTTATGTAAAAAGCTCACTGCAACCGCTCTGCTGCATCATATATGCCCATGGTTTCTGTACTTGTATCATCAATTGCTACAATAACATCCCCAGTCAAAATAACAGCCCTATTTGCAGGACCACCCGGAGCAGCTGAAATAACAAGAAGTCCAGCAGCTGATCCATAAAATTGAGTAGGGTAACCAATTGAGAGCCCTACACCTGTAAGAGCACCTTGAGTTCCAGACTGCCTTCAAAGAAGATATAACAGATTTAGGGAGAATATTATATGCATCCAAACCCCACTGAAGTATACAGTCCTACAGTCCATCTAAATTTTGTAAATGGGAGTCTGTGTCATTCAAGCCAAACAATGCAGTATACCAAGATAACATGAAGAAAACAGTATCATACCCACAAACTCTTGAACTTCTCAGGCTCCAGAAAACGAGTAAAAGGATCATCTAGTGTGGCAAGCATCTTCTTTATTGCCATATCTAAATGCAAATACATTCTAACGACTGGATTTAGAGAGGCAGTACATAGGGAAGACACAAACACGACTCTTACTTAGTGGCAATTAAATCATAGAATAGGCTTAAATGTTACCCGCATTGAAATGCAACAATCAAACACAGGTTTATAACAAAACCATCTACCACATTGCAACAATGTACATGACAAATCACTTTTTTTCAAGAGAATTCTTCATCTTCTCTCAAACCCATTTAACCGAAACATATCTTGCAACCTGTAGAACTAGCAAATGAATTCAACAATCACATACCTAAAGGTGAGGTAGAAGAAACAACTGCTACAAAACCATCTACCACAATTTAAGAATGTACACGATCAGTCGCGTTCTTCTTTCCAACCCATTTAACACAACCATATACTACAACGGGTAGATCTAGCAAATGAATTCAACATTTCACATTGCCCTAAAGGTGAGTAGAAGAAACAATAACTGCTGTCTTTCTTCTTCCTTTCTGGGACCAAGTAACCGGGTGTTTAACTGAACCATATGAATTATCAAGAATAGCAACATCTTAAAGGTTTATGTACTCAACTTAGTGCTCACAACTCTAAAGGTATACATAGTAGGTCAGTGGCCATGGAGGCCAAAGTTTAGGCCATGGTGAGATCTCTCATCATGCATGTAGCAGGAGACTGTATACAATCAATAGATACATCGACTGAATAAAACTTACTGGATTAATATTAAACATAAAAGGTAGCACAGTCATCAATTTCAAAGAAAGACATGCCCTTTCTAACAACATTTTCTTGTATATGTCAAAACTATATGTACCTTGGCAAGAAAAGAGAAGTCCACTGCCTGTCTACCTTACTTGAGTATTGACAACAGCCATGAGTGGATGGACACTCATGTCTAACCATTTAAATAGCCAAAAGTACATCAGCCATATAAGCATGAACCTATGCACAAAAATATTTAGAAAACTATGATTTATCCCTTGTGGAACTATTGCTGACTCCCTTCCACTATTCAGAACCTAACTCCAATTACCATGTACATACTATGCTGTTAGGCATATTAAGCTTTCTCACTGGTAATACTTGTATAGTCAATTAGCACCATAATTACTGCACAATATACAAATACTAAGAAGGGAAAACAAAGTCAACATTGATAAGCAAAATATACACACATAAGTGAATTTAACTATGGTTCTGGATTCCATTATTCTAAGACGATTTAGCACAGAAAATCAGCAAACCACCATAATTATACTACTAGAAAGGATGCAATCTACAGTCTGTTCTCATGGATTCATTGGTTCATTGAGGAGTGCATTTTCTCTGTACCGAAACCAACTTTGTCCATTAAAAGTTTTCTCAACATATGCACAATCAATTGTTCTCCATGCCTCCAAGAATAGGAGATTCTCTTCGGTGAGGGCCCCTGCACAGTGACAATAAGTATTAGGCTGAAATATAAAGTAAAAGATCCATCCCTTGAATATTATGTAAATTCCTTGAAAAAACTTACAGGATGGACCCCTGCTAACAGCAACAGAAACTGACATGACCAGCATCACTCCAGCAATCAAGCAGACAGAAGGAATAGAGACATGCTGTCTAAATTTTTCCAAACAGTAAATCACTTTTGGAAGACCACCAGAGTAAATCCCGAATTTGAGAAGGCGTCCATGAGTTATTGAAAGAAAATCACATTTCAAAGATAAAATTTTATTGAGCCTAATCGACTGAAGCAAGAAATTATGTTTTGAAGCTCCATCAGTATGACCCCTATTTCTCAGCACATTGGTGGCATTTGTCCTTTTACACATTAAGGGACTCCACAATCGAGCTTCTACAATCCTTATGGGCAAAGATTTCCATGGCAGCATCTGAAAAGAGTCCAACTGAAATTGTAATATATATCAAGCTCTTGACTACATTTAAAATTGTTCACATGCACACATCCATACAGCAGTATCTCTCAGGATACACTGAGTTTCTAAGGCCTTGTACCAACAAAGAGTACAAGGCAAAAAAAAAGGCATATAGTAATACAACATAAGATTAACAAAGTAAACCGTACTATAATGTAACATTACGGTAAGGATCCAGTGACCAATAATCTTTCTGGGCAATGCAAGTCACAGGAAGTGAACAATCCAAGCTGTGCTCCAGGTGCAGTAATATATGAGGCCAAAATAATTCTTCCAATCAAAAAATTTAGTGGTGAAGCGCATCACTCACCTATGAGTGCTTATTTTCCAGAAAATCCACCTATTGCAGAGGAAAAAGTTTTAATTCTATTTATCCAAATTTCCAGTTCTGCAAGATGTGCTCATCAGAATCAGATTCAGCTTTTTAACTATGCCACACCAGTGTAATTTCTAAGAAAAGAGAATGATTAGGCCAATCCACCTGCAGTGTTGGTGGAGGCAAATTCAGTTCTTGGAAATTGGAGCATGCTCGTTTTACATAATATTTTCTTTTTGTCATTGATAGATTATACACATACCCAATGGGTCTTGAATTCATAACTCACCCTCCGGCCTCCACCCTTTCTTGTGGGAAGAGGAGTTGCCTTTTGAGCTAGAGCTCATTGGCATCAACAGCCCAAATTTTTCCTGACAGCACAACATTCGAAACAACAATTGTTGCTCCAATATATAAGTGGTGTGCTCAAGATAACATAAGAGAAATCCTAGAACCAGCTCCCCTCCAAGAAAATACACCGAACTTGAATCAAATTACATTCCAGTTCACCATATTTCTCTTCAACAAATAAAAAATTGAAAAAAGTCCTTTTTTCTTTTTTTTTTTTTTTTTCCATGAAACTGTAGTTATCCAAGGGTCAATGCTTCTTCCTGACTTTTAAAGCTCTTAGCTGGGTTCATCAAAGAAAAGGCTTAATCAGGTTGTTGCCTTCACTCAAGCTTTAGTCTTAGAATATCCAGGCTTAATCCAGCAGAAGTTCAATCACATTGGAGCTAATTCAAGGTGAAAACAACTTCCAATTCGAGCCAAGCTTGACATCCATGAACACTTTACCATAAAAGGCCAAAAGTTGGGCACACATACATGACACCACAAGCACTTACATCCAATTCCACACAATCCATTCATTTCTCAACATAACTCACAACCACACCCAAAAAAACACACAATGAAACATGAAATCAACAACACTATTTTTCTTTATCTTTCATCAGTTCTCTTGAACAAATGAGAAGTGGAACTGGACATTTGACGAGAGTGGGAGGAGTACCTGATGAGTGTGGGCTTTGGCGTGCCAGTAGGGATTCCTTGTGCAGTTGTTAGAGTAGCAAAACTAAGGGGATTAAAGAACAGTGGAAGAGCTGCGAGGACCGCCATTGCAGGCGCTCGGACCAAGCAGGCGAAGAACCAGAGAGCTCTGTCTTCGTTTTCGGTTCCTCTTATCGTTGGCATAGCTGTTTTGAAGCTCTACAATTTATCCCCAATTGGGCTGAAAAGCTTCATCAAGACGCAAATCGGCCAGAACCAGAGCCCAGACTTTAGATGGATGGTCTTTAATGTGATATGGGCCTATCTCTTCGATCGCCCAAACAGTATATAACCGCGCGCTCTAACATTTTTCCTTTTCCAACTTCTTCACAAGAAACCGCTAAATCTACTTTTTTTTCTCATCCTTTCCACAAATATAGTATATACTAGGGAGCAGGCAGTTCAATGCACGTGCTTTGTTCCTCTGTGTTAGGTATTGTTGTGACTTACATTAAAACATTAATTTCATAAAGTAATATATTAATCTATACTGAGTTTGCAAAATTGAATAGCTATAAGATTAAAAAAGTTTAATAGATATAATGTTAAGACAAAAATTTAAAAAAAAAAAAAAAAAAAATCTACGTAAAGTTGATTCTAATGGCACATATATATTTGTAATACAAAAGATAGTATATATTTTTTGTCTTTAATTATCATATATAATAAACGAAATACACTTTATATTATAAATGATATTATAACCTAACTTCTGAACAATATGTAAAGAAAAGAAATGCGCACATGTATTTACTTGCTAGATAATCGAACACATTATGGAAACATGTAACTATTTTGATCAAAAACAGATAATAGTAATAGTTACATGTTTGATTCTTTATCACTGTAAGATCGCCCTTCCCCAACTACCTTTCTAAAGATTGTCATCATTCAATGCTGGTACTATTCAAGTGGGGTACTGACCTTTGGCGCCATGACTTTCCATTGCACACACATCGCCACTCTCCCCCAACTTCTTTCATAAAATCCGCCATGCACTTTAACAAATGAAAAGGGTTTTTTTTTACTTTGTTCCTTCATACCCTCCACACATCATTTTGTTCCATGCAACTAACTTCATAATTTCATTCACACCTGGAGCAAAATCATGTATTGCACATAAAAGCTTAAATAATTGAAAATGGGGACATTTTATAAACCCATACATTCAAAACCTAGATAAATAGTAGATAAATGATAAAAAAAAAAAATACTACAAAATCAAAAATTAGTATTCTACATGTTTGCATTATTAAAATGTTAATTACAGATACACTAATTCCACCAACAATTCACATTAATCAGTCATATTTTCACCACAATTCACCATATACAATGATACATTCTTAACTTTGCAAATTTCATTGGATTTCAAAAAAGAACAAATAGGTTGTATAAATTGATTGAAGCAAATGGAGTGAAAAATAATTAGAAAAAATACGACTTTGAGTATAGTGAACACTATATTCTATTGGTGATATAATTGCTCCCGTTCGAAGTGTTTGTTGTTCGGATTGACAAGGAAATCACTCAATTGATACATATAAAGTTCACAAACTGCAGACAACAATTATGAAGTTTTTCTCAGATTTTTTCTACAAATTGTTTATTTCACTTAAGAGAATTACATAAGAAATAAATTATTTAAATTCCGAAGGATAGATCTTTATATTTATAAAAATGAAGACGGGCTTTATGAAAAATTTGTAACGTCTCACAATCTTGCTAGTTCACGAAACGGTTAAGTATTAGGAATCTCTGTAACTTAATAACGACATGCAGTTGCTCAACGGTTCAAGGTAACCTTTCATAGTAAAGGGGCAACGGTTCTATTCCCACAACCGCACACCATTTTTCTTGTTTTTGGTTAACTTCTTATGAACACGCTGTCAACTGCCCTCAAATGACTAAAAACTTCGCTATGTTAACTTCTATGGGACATGTGTTAACTACTCAAAGACTAACAAACAAGACAAATCTCCTTATTGATTATAACTATGATGAAGAAAAGTATGGGCAAAATGACTAAATACAATACTATCAAACTAAATGGCCGCAGGTTTAGAGTATTCACACTTTTCTATATACCTTTAAGTAAGGATATATATCTATCGTCTTGTCCTCATTAGCCCCACACCTTATCCAAGAATTAAACCCAGTAAAACAAATCTAATCAAACCCCATTCCTCCAAGATCAGTACGTGATTCCATGGCTGACGAAGAAGAGAGCCCAAAAATCCAATTCCCATTGGACTCAACGGCCTCAAGATTCTGAAGAAGGTGGGTGCTGGTTATAGAGCTGTCTGTTTACAAGCCGTATGCGTGCCATGAAACACCATGGTGGTGGCAGATCAAGCCGTCGATCTTGATCGATCATGGCACTTGGAACCTGCTGGCTATCCCAGCCATCCGCTTTGTCCCACCCAAATTCCTCAACTTTCAAACTGCTCTTTCACAGGTGATCATCGCCTTTGGATGGTGATGCATTCATGTCCGGCCGGTCTTTCAATCCATAACTCTATTCCTTTCCCAGGACGCGCTTATCCGAGCCATGCACTTGCCATACTTCTCAAAGAAACTCTAAGCGCCTTGTCCTCATATTCACAACAGTATGACTTCACAGAGGCGTCGAAGGCGAGTGAACATCCTCATTGACTCAATATGGGTCGTGAAGCTTGCAGACTTTTGCGAATGGTGCCTCATGGTCCGATGGATTCCGGTCCCAGGCACGGCATATTGGATAGCCCAGAGGCGGAACCGTAAACCAAATTGCAAAGACTGAATATATGGGTCCTTTGGATCACTGCATAGAATTGGCCCACGGACGCGCTCCTTTGTCAATGGATCGGAGAATCATGAACAGAGCGAGAGTTCCCAAGGCTTTCAAAAGGCGATGGTGGCTCCTTGTCTCCATCAAGACCCACTCTACCAGGGCCCTCAGCAGGAGACAGTTGTTGCCAAGCATTCGTTCCTTCCCGAGTGAAATTTGCCAAAAGGGGGGCACGGATTTTCTTGGTAAAGGAATCTCTTTGCCAGGCTGCCTTGTGTTGAAGAGAGATTTCAAGGAAAGCAAGACGAGCAGAATATAATAGGCCCGATGAGGGGTGGTGGAACTCCAGGCGAAACAACTTACAAAGTAAACATTTAACAAGTGATTAGCCCAGGTGGTCGACCTGTACCCGCGAGTACTTGTAATCTATACAAACACTTATTAACCCAACGCCGATTCTGGTCTGCACATATAATTGCTGCTTTCCTCGATCCTTACCCAATTTTGAGTGGGGAAACATCCCCCCCCATATAGGCAGAGTTAAAAGCTGACTCAGGCATGGTGTTCAGGTTGTCGGTTGAGCTCTCATACGGATGGGATAATGGTACTTGATCACCTCGACCCATGAGTCTTGTCCCCCCGGGAAGTCGCACCGACGACTTCGAAGTTGTAGAAATCAAGCTTGGTGATAGGTAGGTGCTGAATTGCCTGTTTGAAAGAAGGAAACGTACTGTACATTTCAGGCCTTTCTGTTTTTCTAATAGAGAAGGGCTGAAAAATTTCTGTTTTTTTGGTTTACACGTTGCATGTTGGTTAATAGTCTAATTAGTGGGTAATGTTCTTGATTTTCAATTATCTGATCGTTATTCTTTTCTATCTCTGTTGTATTTATAGGGTTTTTGGGATTCTTGAACCATTTTTGGTCCTGTCCAAAACAAACCAAAGTAAAAGACTAAGGAAGTTCCCGTTTCTCAAAGTCTTCATATGATTTGTCCTGTGTGTGTTCTTTGTGGGGTAGAGAGGGGAATCAAGAGGAAGGTAGTACACAATGCGAACCATGGGGTGCCGAATTGAAGAACGTCGATACTATTTTGCATTCGGTGTACTCTTCTTGCGATGTTTATATTTTATAAAGGAGGCTGAGAAACATGATGTGTGCGTTTCTTGTTTGAGTGCAAAGAACTGTCCGCGGCTCCTGCCAATTCCCTCTCATTGGAGCGCCGGCACGGACGATGTGCTCTGGCTTTTTATGGGTATGACTTGGGTATCCTGTAATTAGATTATCATGGGCCTATTGTCTCTGTGCGTACGGTATTAGAACTCTCAATTTTATGACTGGTATTGCTGACCTTATTGTTGAACTTCTTTTTTATGTTTGTTTCTGAATATATTGGAATAGCAAGTGATGATTATTATGGGTACTTGCGCTAGTTGATTTCATGCCCGAAAGTTCCGAACGAATGAAAAATTGATGGCGTCTCCAGTCTTCTATGTTACAACCTTTTTTCCTTTTGGGATATTATTACCTGTACGTACACCAATGGATATTCTAAAATTTTATATTCAATGACAATAATTAAGAAAAGTTGGCTAACAAAAGGCGACTGTTAACAGTTTCAGCTTAAAATATTCTTTATGAATGTTTGCTTCATATTTTTCATATGGCGAATGTTGCAATCACTTTCACAGAGATAAGGTTGAAATATGAAATTGAAAAAGGCGGAGACATAATCGAATATGAATGATCAAAGAGGAGAGCATATCTTTTTTGTTCTTGCACTTGGAGAGAGTAAAAATTCGACATACTTTGCTGAAGTAACTTTTGGTTTTTGAGTGTTGGCCCCCCGTGTGACTCCGCTCTCCCAGCTTCAATAATTGGTAAGGATCGATACATGGATTTTTTTAAGGCTAGAGCAATAGTTATTGTTAAGTTATGTGCAGACAGATCGCGTGTATAAAGTTTTCTGTATGTAAAAAAGCTCATAAGATAGTGACAAAGTACTCGCTTTGTACTCAGAGTCGACAACTCTGGTCCTAACACCAACACTTGTACTTACATGTTTTACTTGTTAAGATTGTTGATGTGATGAGTGGAATTAGCTGTCCGAATCCAATATTCAATTGGAAAACAATTTGTCTCATCATCCCCCTTTTATTACTCCTTAAGTAAGTTAATATTGCATCCAAAGATTACATAAAATTAATAAAATTTTACGTTGAATTACCCAATCTTTAAATTCACCCGATTTACACACTTTATTGGTGTGAATCCGAATCTAGAAAATTTATATGTTTCTGTATAAGCAAATCCAATATTAGTTGGGAGTTCATTATTATTTTTATGATTTGTTAGTGGAGAACTCTTAGAAATAGCACCTAGTGGTGTGAAGCTATCTTCGGATGGATTGAATGCACCCCATTGAAAAAAAAAAAAATCCATCATAACTTCTATTTCAGTCCATCATCATCAAT
>FXXK01000178.1:238521-262359 GCA_900184695.1 Betula pendula | reverse complement strand
ATCGGGGACCCGGCGAGGTCCGGGTAGTGTCCCATCGAAGTCCCGACTGGGTCTAGTTGGGGTCCCAATGATGTCACGACGGTATCCGGCAGGTCCCGACTGTGTCCCTGCAATGTTTTGGCAATAATACGACAATTTGAGAATGAGAAGCATAAACTCAAAAAAGTGGTTTACAATTTTAAAAAATATAAAACTATTTTACGAAAATTAAAGAAACTTTTTTGGTGAAACCGAAAAAAAATTCCGTTGACTATTATTTTTCATCGTACCAAACACCAAAAAATACGAAAAACATTTTCCAGAAATCATTTTATGCCGAAACAGACAAAGCATAATAAATTGCTCATGAAAAAAATGGCAAAGAAAAACTAGTCCCTCTTTATATCCTTACAACTTACATTTCCTATATTTTTCACATTTTTTATCCAAGTGGATTAAGATGGTCAACTTGTTGAAAACAACAAAGCAAGAACCATAGCATGCACTATTATTCTATGTTCAATCAGTTTAAAAAAAAAAGGCATCCTTAATTTCAAACCATTTGCTTTTTGTTTTCTAAGCAGTTTCAAGCCCATCATGATATTCTTGGAAAATATTATACTAAGAACTTGGGGCTGCTGATTTGTGTGGGCGTAAAATGATTTCCGTTGGAAATAATTTCAGAGAAATCATTTTTTAGAAAAATGTTTTTCCGCGCCAAAACCATGTTTTCCAATGTTTGGCGGCCATAACGGAAACAAACACAATATTTTTTATATTTTCAATTAATTCATATTAACTTTAAAAATTAATTTTATTTAAAACTTAAAAATATTAATATAATTTTATTAAATAAATTGTATTAATAAAATCCTCGGCCTACAACCAAACACTATTCGACCCCTCGTTGGACCACTACCGTGAACCTATTCGGGACCCAGCTAACAACCAGGTTTCTCGTTGGGTCCTAACCGGATCCAGACAGGGTCTCGGTGGTGTCCCGGCAATGTCCCGGCCGGGTCCTGGAGATGTCACGACCTGGTCTTGGTGATATCCCCAGCCAAGTCCCGGGCGAGTCCCGGCGACTTTCCCGATCGAGTCTCGGCGATGTCCCAGGGGGTCTCGGCAACGTCCTCGACCGGGTCCCAGCGATGTCTCGGTCGGGTCCAGATATGTTTGGAGCGGTCCTAGCGATGTCCTGGTTAGCGTCCGCGGCGGTGTGCCGAGCGGGTCTTGGTCGAGTCCCGGCGTTGTCCCGAGCCAGTCTCGACCGAGTCCCGACGATGTCCCGGTTGGTCCCAACAATGTCCCGAGCAGGTCACGGCGATGTCCTGCTCGTGTGCGACAATGTCCCAGGCTAGTCTCAGCGATGTGCTGGGGCGCTGGCTTGGGCAGGTCATGATCGGGTCCGCGGCGATGACCCAGAAGGGTCCCGACCAAGTCTCGGCGATGTCCCGGTCGGATCCCGCGTTGTCCCAATTGGGTCCCAGTGGTGTGCCGGGCAGGTTCGGCGATGTCCTAAGCGAGTCCCTGGAGATGTCCCAGTCGGATCCTGGCAATGTGCCGAGTTAGGGCTGTAAATGAGCCCGCCTGTTCGTGAGCGCGCTCGATACCCGCTCGGTTAAACTCGACCCGAGCTCGAGCTCGGTACAATACAAACCCGCTCGTTACTGTAAAAGCCCGCTCGATTAGTTAGTGATACATACCCGACTCGCCCGACTGAGCTCGATAGGGGTTCGCGAGCCTGGCTCATTAAGGCTCAACTAGATCGGCTCGTTTAAGACTCACGAGCTTGACTCGTTTAAGGCTCGAATAAACCAACTTATTATTATCATTATCATATGATTTAAGTTATCTAACATTGTACTTATCACTTATGTCATATAATTATATAAACACTAGATCAAATGATAATAGGAATATGATAAAAATTTGTTAGGTTTAATCATTATAATTTATATCATTGATTCGTTATCATTATATACTTGTCATTATAGTTATCATATGATTTAAGTTATCGAACATTATACTTATGCCATATAATTATATAAATACTAGATCAAATAATAATAAGAATAAGATAAAACTTTGTTAGGTTTAATTATTATAATTTATATCATTGGTTCATTATCATTATATACTTAGCAATGCTATTAATATAGTCTCAAATTAAATAATTAGTATTATAATGAACAATGTATATTATTAACATATACTAAACTAATACCATTAAGTTAATAAATCAATTAATTAAAATAGGTTATAAGTAGGTTATAACTTAATAAATGAGTCAAACTACCTATTTAAGGCTCGATAAGCCTTAAATGAGCATAGCTGGCCCATTTAAGGCTCAAAAAGCCTTTATATCAAGCTCGGACTCAACTCGTTAAAGTCTTTTAATCGAGCTCGAAAACTCGCGAGCTTGAGCTCGAGCTCGGGTATTGTCTAACGAGCCGAGCTTGAGCTGGGGTTTCTAAGCTCAGCCCGAGCTCGAGCATCGGGCTAGTTTAAATATTTTCTTAAACGAGCTGAGCTGAAAATCTTAAAGCTCGACTCGCTCGACTCGATTACAGCCCTATGCCGAGTAGTCCCGACGATGTCTCGATCGAGTCCCAACGAAGTGCCGGGCAGTCCTCGACCTGGTCCCGCGATGTCCCTGGCGGTTCCCGGCGATGTCCCGATGATATCTCGGGTAGGTCCCGGCAATGTCCAAGGCATGTACCGACGATGTCTCGACTGAGTCCTAGCAATGTTCCGATCGGGTCCCGGCGCTGTCCCGATCGGGTTCCAGTGATGTTCCTACGGGGTTCCAACCAGGTTTCAATGGGATCTGATGGTGTTTTGGTTGTAATCCGACGATTTGAGAATGAGAATGAGAATGTCAAACTCGAAAAATGGTTTATGGTTTTAAAAAGGGAAAACCATTTTACAGAAATTAAAAAAGATTTTTGGGTCAAACTGAAAATGGTTTTCGTCGACTATTATTTTCCGTCCCACCAAACACCAAAAAAATACAAAAAATAATTTCTAAAAATCATTTTATGCCGAAACAAACGGAGCCTTTGGAATGCATAAAAGTCTCTAAGGCGTGTCTTAGGGCTCTCATTCGTTTCTAGATATGAAAATGACTTAACTTGGAAATGAGAACGAAAGCAAACAAATAACAAAATTAAAGAATATTCAATACAAAAGAGTATGACAGTAGAATATTCTTTTTACAGCAAAAACATTTTCCATAGATAAGAATACAATTCAGGCTTTGTAGTTAGCATTAAATTTGTATTGTGAAATGGTAGAATTCCCATTTCACCGTACAAAAAGATGTAGTGGCCGGCACTTTCAAAAGAATTTTTCACATATACCCTACATAATGAAAAACGTAGTGTGGGGCATGCACTTAGGTATTCATTTGCTTGGCTTTGTGGATGGCTTATACTCTCCACGGCCGCCCATGCTTTCAAACTCAGGCTCCTTTGTTCTTACGCCCAAGGATGTAACTGCCCCTGGCCTTTAGGGGGGGATAGTGGTCCCCCCAAAATTTTTAAAAATTCTTAAAATTTTAAAATTTTCTCTAAAATTTATGTTTTTTAATGAGTTCGTCCAAACTTAGAGCACCTTCAATGGCAACAACATCAACAAGATCAGTTGCTGCTCTATGCTCTGATCTACCATGCGTTAAAGTTCATACCATAAGCTAAACTAGGACTTAGAAATTCTGTTACACATCAAAAGAGTGCTCATTTGTCAATATAGCACCAATCAATCATGAAACTCAAGTTTATGATTTGCTTAGTCAAAATGAAAAGTACTCCAATTAAGTTGATAGATTTTTTTTTTTTTCTCCTTAATGTTCTTAATAATCTGCTTCTTTTGAAGTCTAATTTGTCAAACTTTCCAGAAGGTGCATTGTAGCCACATAAACCTTTCCACCATTTACATTAGTAACCCAAAATTTTGCAACACCTCAAGAAGATAGGTTTGGAGAGTATAAAAGATGCTTTTAATGTTGCTATTGGAGGGGTCTTGATCAGGAGGTTTAAGGAACAACATGGAGTCGAGGGTAATCAAGAATCTAGCCTTTGGTTCTAAATATTTTTGGTTAATGAGATATTGTTAAAGAAATTTGTGGGCATAACTCATCCCATAAAACTGATTCTATAGGAGAAGATTGTCAATTCCTTATAAACATGCCCAAGATCTTGTCCACAAGCGATGTGGGATAATTCCTCAACACCCTCCCGCATGTGCGGGCCAGTATTTTTCCTGGTCCTTGTCACGGGGTAAGTAGTGCAGGCTCATTCGTCCTTGTGGTAGGCTTTGATACCATGAATAAATTCATGGGCCTAACTCATCCCATAAAACTGGCTCAATAAGAGAGGGTTGCCTACTTCCTATAAACATAACCAAAGTCTTGTCCACAAGCGATGTGGGATAATTCTTCAACATACATGACACTGGAGAGCTTTAGAATTCAAAACCAAATTAGAGTTTCGCTATTTAGAAGCCAATTGGAGTCTTAAGTGTGGAGAAAACTAAATAAATAAGGTTATTTTCTTTTCGGTTTTCTACGCTTGAAGATGGGGCAATTTGAAAGAAAAATTTAAGGGGGGACAAAATTATCATTTTGAAGGTACAAATATATAAAAAAATATATTTTTAAAAAAAAAATTTAAAATTTGTTGTCCCCCCATTAAGACACTTAGGTCCGCCCCTATGTATACCCACACTTAACCGTTGGGTTGCTACAAATTTATTTCTCTTATAGCTTTGAGGTGCAAAGTATATAACCCCACTTAATCGTCGGGTTGGCTAGTCATTTTTTTCCCCTTTACTAGCATTGGGGTTCTAAGTGTATAATCTCACTTAACCGCCGAGTACCCATCTTTTACAAACTTTTTCACATATCACATATAATCACATCAGATTTTCCTTTAAAACTCATTTCTATTTAAAACTCATTTTCTTTTAACACATTTCTTAAACACATGTAATATATCATGGCAACATAATTTATCATAATCATAATCTAAAATATAGGGCTCATAATCACACTAAAAATATTGTACAGTTTATGCAATAAAACTTTAAGCGTAGGGTCAATAAAGTTTATACTTACTACTTTCACTTAATCTCCCAAAATGATCTCTTATATATTTGTTTCGTGCTCTCTCTAATTGAAAGAATCACTACTCCTTCCTATATAAGTAATGAACAAAAGAAAAATGAATATGTTTTATGTCTTGAAGATAGAACACCAAGAGACAAAATGGATGGTAGGAAGTAGTAAAGGATGACACGTCGGTTACTTTTATAACAAGGCTTCGAAATTTTGAACAATTTTCTCGCGATTTGTTTATCTCATATTTGATTTTCTTTGATTCGTTCGATTGTCAAGCTTTTAATGCAACCTACATTTTCTTTCGCACTCTGTGGGTAAATAGCATGCGCTCTCTGAATCTCTCAAAACATGAAGGAAGAGGGTTGTATTTTTCTAACAAAACGTATGGTAAAATAGTGATTGTCTTCAATAAAGAGAGATACACATTTATGTATGATCTTTTCAAATTAATACAAGACACTCTCTTCCTGCAGAGAGGTTGTGCGTGTTTGACGTGAAAGTAGAGATACACATTACGTGCTTTTCACGTGTTTGAAACATACCCTTCAAAAATATTTGACTTCTTTCTTGATATTTTTTTTTTTTTTGGTTATTTTCCAGCTTTCACCAGACGTGTGATTTTTTATTTTATTTTATTTTATTTTAATATCTTTGTCAATTTATGTAGCTTTTGAAAGCTACACAGTAAGGGTGCATTTGGGATTACAATTTTGTAGATAATAAGTGCGATTTTAAACCAAATCGCAAAAATTTGATTGTTTGGGAACTGCGTTTTTAAAAAGTTGCGATTTGAAAACGTAGAAAATCTACGTTTTCAAATCGCAGTTAAGGAGATGCTTTTTTTAAAACGCAGAATTTTAAAGACTAAATTGCGATTTTAAAGGCCAAACTGTAATTTTGCCAAACGCTTAATTGCATTTTCAAAAATAACGTTTTCAAATTGTACTTTTTAAAATCGCTATTTTTGAAATCACACTTTTTAAAATCACAATCTCAAACGAACCCTAAAGCTAAAAGGTAGCTTTGATCAACCTTAAGGGTTGGCCTAATAGTTGAGGCTTAAGGTTCTTAAGGAATATCATCATATAGGTTTCAAGTTCGAAACTTGTTAGGTACAAACTTTCAACTGTTTAATATTGAAAATGGTGCGAGGCCTTGGACCGAAGATTTAGTCGGTCAATTCCAAAGCTCTAGCCTCCACGTTCGGTGAACCTGAGGTGCCGTCAGACCGCAAAAAAAAAATAAAATAAATAAAAGGTAGCATTCATTGTAGAGTTATAAATGAGCTAGTTAGGTTACTAAAATATACTTTCTTTCTTTTTTGTTATTAATATAAGCTTCCATGAAGCTTTTATTACTTTACCCTTTCTTATTGTAGCTTTCACTTTTCTTTTTTTTTTCTTCTGAATCACAATGGGGGAACGGGTAAGAGGGTCAAGGTGGGTCTTTCCCACTCTTGATTCTTACACAGGAGAGAAAAGACAAATAAGTGGGAATGCTTCCATAATAGTTTTGGGAAGTGGCCCATTTGGCAACGGAGGGTGCCCGGAGATTAGATCTCCTAGAGACCTTGGTCGCAGACCAAGAAGAGAAAGAGGAAAGCTTACAAATAATATCACTAGCTATAGGGGCAATAGGCCAATATACACAAAGATTGGAATTATTAATAGCGGTAATCACTGAGAGGGAGTCGCCTTCTAGCAAAATATTCTGGTAAGAAAGATATCCAGTAACTTCAACCGCAAGGAGAGCAGCTTTAGCCTCTCCGGCTGAGATATCCATCACTGGAAGCTTCTGAGAAAAGGCATAAATGATGTCCCCAACATGATCAGAGAGGACCACAGCAGTGGTGTGCTGTCGTAGGCAACCAAAAATAAAACTAATACTCCTAAAAATACCTGTAGTAGTGCAAGTGAGGATCGTTCCCACGGAGAGTATTCAGTCTAGTTTTATGTTACATGAACAAGAATGGGGGTTTTGAGTATAACGAAAACAATTTTAAGAAGAACCAAAGAAACAATTCAATTTAAAGTATCAAAATCAATCAAGAGAACAAACTTTGGTCGAAGTCAACATCCACCATCGGAATTTTACAACTGATCATCGATACAAGCATATGTTAATTTATACTTTGAATATTCACCGTTGGAATTATTATCCTATCTCTCCTTAGTCGTAGTTAATTAGAAAACAAGCGATCTAATTAACCTTAACTACTAAACAACCCAAGACAAGCGCTAAAGGTTTAATTTAGTAGCAACCTTAAGAATTAGAGAGATCGATGAAGTTAAACAACACAAGCACAAGCGGTTGCATTTAATTTAATCGAACATTCTTCCTCAGATCTAATAATTTTTGACGCAGCAAATCATTAAATCTGAGTTGCTTCGCAGATTAGAGGGATCAAACAATTACGGATTTGATATCTAATCTAGCAGCAGATTGCAACGAATAATAAACTAGTAGGCCTCCTAGTAATTAAACGAGACAATCATGAAAATAGGCACAGAAGAATATCCGATACTCAAAGCATAAATTGAACGCTAAAACAATTTAGATCACACAGTTTTATTGATTCCTAGGCTTCCGTTTCCTTCAACCAATGATGAAAGTTTAGCTACGCAGAGCCATAATGAAAACTCAAAGGATCCGTTAGAGAAGAGGGGAGAAAAAGAATCTTCTTTTCTCTAATGATTCCCCTCTCCTTTATACACGTTTATACTCCTAATTAGAAGCCTACAAGATCTCCTAAAGATATTCTAACTGTTATCCTAAATTAACAATATCCAAATCTAATTAATAAAGGAAAATATTAGAAATAAAATAGAGTCCTAATATAACTAGAAAAGTGGTGTTTCCAGCTGTAATTTTCGTGCACCAAATCTGCTGGTTTCTGCATATTAGAATAGCATGCTAAGGAATGTTCTAGAACATCAATAGTGCAAGTGCTGCAACTTCCAGCCCGATTTCGACCTTGATGCAGCCAGTATCTCTCAAAACTCAGAACATTAAAGTTGTAGATCTATTTCTTGGTGTTCCATAGCATCTTGATCATCTCAATTGGAGCTCAAATGAGAGAGTTATGCCCAGATTACGAAGTGATGTCGAAACTGTCCAGAATCGCCCAATTAGCTTTTGTTTGCGTTTAATGCCTCCAATTGTATCCTAAATCAAAATAAAAGAATAATGAGTACTTTAGGCACAAATAAATATAAAGGACTAAACATTAAGAGAGAAAATATGACATTTTGCATTCTCATCAATAGCAGCTACCATAAAAGAACTCCTCACTGCCACATCAAAGTTAAGCTTGACAGCACCTATAGGAGGGCATTTCCAGAGATCAGGGGCTGAGGAGTTCGTCCAAGCAGATAGGTGGTGAGATATAGAAATCTTCAATTGAGTGAGAACTTTGTGCAGAATGGGGGGAGGATCATTATGAACTCAATTGTTCCTTGCAATCCAAATTGTATCCAAGGACAAGGCAGCTGAGAGCTGGAACTCAAAGACCTCGAATAAAGGAACAGAGAACGCTTCTTGAGGATTAAGGATAGCACTGATCCAACATTCAATCGGTTGACCCTAAAAAACAGCCATATCTAGAGGCCACCGAGAGGATCTCCAAATGGCCTTTGCAAAAGTACAACCCAAAAAAATATTTTGTATAGTTTCTAATGGGTCATTGCAGATAGGGCAACGCAAATCATCCTCACTGACTAAAAGAGAAAATTTGAAAAATATTGCATCTGACAGGGAGGAAATTCCATACAATCCTCCAAAGCAAGTGTTTGAGCCTATGTTGAAGCTTGATACTGGACTCGGAGAAATTCACAGACTACCCCGACCAAGCTGAATATTTGTCAAGGCAACTCAGGAAGGAAGAAGCTTCAGAAGCCTTGGCTTTGGAGAAGAATATGAAATCGTCCGCATATGCAAGATGGAAAATAGGAGTACTATTCCTGCAAATCTTAACCCCATGGATGTTGCCCCTAGATTCTTCTTGAAAGATAAGCCAAGATAGAGCCTCAGCACCGATGACAAAGAGGAAGGGGGAGAGAGACTCTCCCTGCCTAAGACCTCTGGAAGAAGAAAAATTCCCATGAGGTGTGCCATCGAGCAATATGGAATAGGAGACAGTGGAGAGACATTGATGTACCATACGAATCCAGTTGGGATGGAAACCGAGTAGCTCCTGAATCTTGAGAAGGAAAGGCCACTCCATTTGATCAAAAGCCTTAGCCATGTCCAATTTGACTGCCATAAGTCCGCCATTACCACGCTTGGATTTCATGGAGTGGAAAATTTCGTGAGCCATAATGGCATTATCCTGTATGGATCTTCCCTTGAGAATTGCAGAATGATTGGGGGAGATGATTTGATTGAGCAAAGGTTTCATCCTATCTGCCATAATCTTAGAAATGAGCTTATAACTGAAGTTTGCTAAGCTAATAGGTCTAAACTAATTAGCTCTAGATAGATTGTCAGTCTTAGGGATCAAGACGATGTTCGTGTGATTGAGCTCTCTCAGCATGAAGTCACCCCTGAAAAAAGATTGCACAAGAGCAACCACTTCCAATTTAACAATTGGCCAGTAGGTCTTGTAAAAGAGCCCAGTCATTCCATCTGGACCAGGAGCCTTGGAGAGACCCATTTGGCGCAGAGCAGAGAAGATTTCAGCCTCCTTCGGAATGGCACAGAGAAGAGAATTATCTGACTCATTAATCACAGGGCTAAAGAGATTATCTAATTCAACATCCAAGGAAGGGTTAGAAGAAGTGAATAGAGATGCATAATAATCAACAAAATAATCCCCAATATCTTCTCTATTTCTCAGCCAATGGTCGTTACAATTTTTCAGCATTGAGATAGAATTGAATCTTCTACGGTTGATAGCAGAAGCATGAAAAAACTTGGTATTTAAATCCTTACAAGTCAGCCAAAGTTCTCGGGATTTTTACTTCCAAAGCTGCTCTTCTCTAATTAACTGCTCCTGCAATTCTGCTTGCAACGAGGCTTCTCTATCAATCAAGTCTGGGGACGGGGAGGCCCTTTAGATGCAGTCAATTTTCGAGCTGATCCTTTTAATATTACACTAGATATTACCAAAAAACTCCAGGTTCCACTTCTTAAAAGCTGCTTTGGTGGCAGCCCATTTCCTACAGGTAACAAAAGCAGTAGAGCCTCTGGCGACAAAAGCCCACGCCTCCGCAACCACTTGATGACTAGAAGGATCCCGGGTCCAAAAAGCCTCAAATTTGAAAGGTTTCGGGAGGTGATCATAGTTACCTTTGGTAGAAAGGATGACCGGATTATGATCCGAAACTGTAGCTGGGAGATGAGTAACTTGAGCATTTGGGAAAAGATGAACCCAACATTGATTTGCAAAGCTATGGTCCAGGCGTTCTTTGATGTTAGCAGCACCAGCCCTCTTGTTTTCCAGGTGAAGGGGTTCCCTTCATACCCTAAGTCCACCAGACCGAAGGAGTGAACAAATGAGAAGAAGGGATCAGTAGAAGAAGAGGCAAAAGGCTTGCCACCTCTCTTGTCCTGCTGAGACAAAATGGCGTTGAAATCACCCATCAGCATCCACAAACCAGCAAAAGAATTTCCAATTACTTGGAGATTATCCCAAAAACCTGGTTTATCTGCCCATGAAGAAGGACCGTGGATATAAGAGAGCATCCAAGGTTGATGGGGGGGATCAAAGTAAACCAGACAAGTGATCTAAAAACACCCCAAGTTAATCAGCTCCACTTCAACTAATTCCTTCCAAGCTACAACTAAGCCGCCCTTAGTTCCAACTGGCGCAACTTGACACAAAGAAGGAAAGCCCAGCCTAAGAAGCTTGAGCTGCAAAATAGGAGCCTTGATTTTCATTTCACACAAAAAAAGCAAGTCAGGTCTTTGGGACCTAACCAGGGATCGTAAGGCCCTCGCTGCCGCACCACGACCCATGCCACGGCAGTTCCAGGCTATTAGCTTCATGGTGGATCTGGGGGCATGTTACGGCCCGCCACCTCAGCCAAATCAGCATTCTCATCAGCAGAAAAAGGAGCTTCCAGACCATCAGTAATCTGTAGAGGACCTTCTGAATCGGACTGCTCCCCATTAATCAGCACCAATTTAGGTGATTCGGAGAGTTTTGCCCTCTTAAAAGGACTAGAGCCATGAACTAAAGGGTAGGGAGAGAAACGAAAGTTATTGGTTTTGGAGAATTTTCTGATGGGGGGAGCAAAGGGACGTTTATGCATGGAAGGGGAGTGGGCTTGAGAATTGGGGGAGATGGGTGAATCTAGAAAGATGGACCTATCTATTTTAGGAGGGGATTTGGCCCAGAAAGGAAAAGGCCCAAAACCCGGGGGGTGGTCCGGCGATGGAGTCAGAGAAGGGAACGGGTCAGATTATCCAGTAAATCAAATTTTAGAGTGGAAAAAGAGGCGGTATGATCAGTCTGAGGAGCATTAATGGGGTCTTTAAATGAGGGAGGATTACCTGCAACAGGCGTATCAGTGAGACTAGAGTTCCCACAGCTAGGAGAGGCTATGTCAGAGGTATGGTGAAGATGGGACATCTGCCCGGAAGCATTACCCGAGGCAAGGACTAAGCCAACTGGGAAACTCGGATCCTTTCTGAGTGGGTAATGAGCAGAAGAACTCGAAAAACTCAGTTTCAGAAAAGGAGCTCCAACTGCAAGAGTGGAGGATCGATGGGAATGGGTCGGAGTTTCTATAGAGGACAAGGACAACGCCAACGCTTGAATGTCTAGGAGAGTGGAGAGATTTGAAGGAGTGGATTTGGAGGGAGAAGGAGGGTTGTGTTTATTAATTAACTCAAAGGTTGAAGCAGCTATGTTGACAGCACGGAAGGAGGGGCCATAAGGGGGATCATGGATGGGTGGGGGGTAGATAGGGCAAGTTGGAGAGATATGTCCTAGTCTTGCACAGGTGAAGCAAAAGTCTGATAGACGTTCATAACGAAAGTTGATCCGCAGTGGGGGTTTGTCAATGCGAGGGAGATTAAAACCTTGGGCCAGGGGGTTATGAAGGTTAATAAGCACCTTGACTCGGAGAAATTTTCGATATTGTATACCAGCGGCATCAGCATTATCCACTTTAAGAAGTTTCCCCAATCGGCTCCCCAAAAGATTGGCATTGTGAGCATTCATGTGAATGAGGGGAAGCCCATGAATTTGTATCCGGAAAGCACCACAAGAGAAATCCACTTTCTCCATAGCAGATCTTGGATCCCAACTACCTAGGAAGAAGGGATATCCATTTATATTCCACGGGGAGTGAGCTAAAATCTTTTCAATATCTTGTAGAGATGCAAAATGAAAGACGAAGATATTGTTATCCATATCAGTGATGGATAGGAATGGGAGGAAATGCTAGGCTAACTTGACTTTGGCTCGGACGGTAGGTTTGGGGAGGATTTTGTTACAAATAATCTTGCCGATAAGACGGAGATTAGGTTTGTTAACAGGTTCTGGGGGGCTAGGAAGAATAATGGGAGGGTTATCTTCCCAACTGAGAGCTTGGGTTTGGGAAATTAGATGATTGATGGCTTGGGTGGGGGTTGTCATGGTGAGAACGCTAAAGAAGAAGGGGAGGTTCTATAGAGAGAACGGGGAGGTTCTACAGAGAAAACGTCATGCAACTTTTACATGCTTGACTTGTAGCTTTCACTTGAAAGCTACGAGAATGCCTCTCTTTTTTTTTTTTCAAAGCTTCCATGAAGCTTTTATTCTCTTGATTGTTTGCTACTATAGCTTTCACTTGAAAGCTACGAAAAAAGACTTACATTTTTTAAAATTATTTTATTTAAAGTCTTACTTATTTTTTTTTATTAATTATTCTAACTAACTAACCACTAATTTTTAAACAAACTAAATAACAATCTATGTAATATTAACTAAATTAATTAATCCAAATATTACTAAAGCTAAATACTACTTAAATTTTATTATTACAATTTCATTAATATTATTATTCGCAATAAATATGCTAGGCATTACATCTATTAAAGTATTCATTAAATGATTATATTTACATTTTCCTATCAGCTTAAGCTTTTGGGATAAGTGGTAATTTAACATGGTATCAAAGCTTACCATAAGGACGAATGAGCCCGCACTACTTACCCTGTGACAAGGACCAAGAAAAATACTGTCATGCAAGTGAGGGAGACTGTTGAGGAATAATCTTACATCGCTTGTGGACAAGACCTTAGGCATGTTTATAAGGAGTGGGCAATCTTCTTTTATAGAGCCGGTTTTATAGGATGAGTTAGGCTCACAAATTTCTTCAACATCTACTGAAATGGCTCTTCTCCCAACTCAAAATTAGATTCGTCTCCTTGCATCGTTTAAGAACACGAGAAAGGTTATGGAGACAATCATCAAATGAGGGTCCAAAGACAGAAAAGTCGTCCATGAACACCTCCAAAAAGTTCTCCACCATGTCCGAAAAAATAGACATCATGCACCTTTGAAAAGTGGCAGGTGCATTACACAACCCGAAGGGCATGCGCCTATAAGCAAAAGTACCGAAGGGACAGGTGAAGGTCTTCTTCTCTTGATCTTGCGGATCAACGGCAACCTAATTGTATCCTGAATATCCATCCAGGAAACAATAGTAACTCTGGCCGGCAAGACGATTTAGGATCTGATCAATGAATGGCAGTGGGAAATGATCCTTCCTAGTTGATGAGTTAAGCTTCCGGNTATCTTTTTAGGAATTGCTTTTTAAACATAGTTTACCAATCCTCGTGGGAATGATCTCGTGCTTGCATACTATACTATCGTTTTGATCTTGTGCACTTGCGAGTAAAACGTGCATTTATTCGCCTATTTATTTAGGTGGATATTTGTACAACAGTGAGCTAAAATCTTTTCAATATCTTGTAGAGATGCAAAATGAAAGACGAAAGATATTGTTATCCATATCAGTGATGGGATAGGAATGGGAGGAAAAATGCTAGGCTAACCTGACTTTGGCTCGGACGGTAGGTTTGGGGAGGATTTTGTTACAAATAATCTTGCGGATAAGACGGAGATTAGGTTTGTTAACAGGTTCTGGGGGGCTAGGAAGAAGAATGGGAGGGTTATCTTTCCAACTGAGAGCTTGGGTTTGGGAAATTAGATGATCGATGGCTTGGGTGGGGGTTGTCATGGTGAGAACGCTGAAGAAGAAGGGGAGGTTCTACAGAGAGAACGTCATGCAACTTTTACATGCTTGACTTCTAGCTTTCACTTGAAAGCTACGAGAATGCCTCTCTTCTTTTTTTTTTCAAAGCTTCCATGAAGCTTTTATTCTCTTGATTGTTTGCTACTATAGCTTTCACTTGAAAGCTACGAAAAAAGACTTACATTTTTTAAAATTATTTTATTTAAAGTCTTACTTATTTTTTTTTATTAATTATTCTAACTAACTAACCACTAATTTTTAAACAAACTAAATAACAATCTATGTAATATTAACTAAATTAATTAATCCAAATATTACTAAAGCTAAATACTACTTAAATTTTATTATTACAATTTCATTAATATTATTATTCGCAATAAATATGCTAGGCATTACATCTGTTAAAGTATTCATTAAATGATTATATTTACCTTTTCCTATCAGCTTAAGCTTTTGGGATAAGTGGTAATTTAACATGGTATCAAAGCTTACCATAAGGACGAATGAGCCCGCACTACTTACCCTATGACAAGGACCAAGAAAAATACTGTCATGCAAGTGAAGGAGGCTGTTGAGGAATAATCCTACATCGCTTGTGGACAAGACCTTAGGCATGTTTATAAGGAGTGGGCAACCTTCTTTTATAGAGCCGGTTTTATAGGATGAGTTAGGCTCACAAATTTCTTCAACATCTACCATTTTTTTATGGAGCCAGCCCATATGGTAGCATGGATTCCAATATGGTGTGAATTTCCTTGTATTGAGTGATTTCCTTGTTGGTCGTATTAATAACCACAAGAATGTATAGTTTCCATGTAGAGAAGATCATTGATTTGCTTACCTTATAAAGGTGATTGTGATATGAGGGTCCACTACTAGGGTGATTATTTAATGTTTCACCAACAATAAAAATGGATCTTCATAAAACAAACATTTGTCATCTTATACTATCAGAAGACAATTGGATATGGCTAATCCATGTTCTTAGATGATTCTTAAAATTACAACGTAAACAACAAATTATTTAGCCTATAACATGGCATTAAACAAATACTGATTCATACTAATTGAGAAGATAATAATGGTTGGACATCTACGGATATTGAGGTTGGCATTATTGATGTGGGACCAACATCACATGGCTCGTACGTTTCTGATCGGACATATTCAAGCTCTTCACAGTTTTGCTGAAGGTTAGGAGCTTTTTGCAACATTTGAATTGCCTCCAACTCTATTTCGACTTCTTTCATTGTAGGTCGTTTTTTCCCATTTAAGTTCAAGCACCTATTCACAAGGTTCGCAGCTGCAATGATCTCATCTTTCTTACCTTCCTTCAAAACTCGACTATCAATAATATCAAACAACTTGTTCTCCTCCATCGATTGAATGAAATAAGTGGCTAAATGTTTGGATTCTTGTGTCCTTGTTGAAGAGATCGCTTTTTCACCAGTTAACAGCTCAGCAAGGACAACACCGAAACTATAAACATCACTCTTTTCTGTAAACTGACTTGACTGGAAATACTCAGGGTCTAAGTATCCAAAAGTGCCATTCACTAGTGTGGTTAAGTGAGTTTGATCAATAGCGATGGATCTTGAAGTCCCAAAGTCAGCTACTTTAGCGCTGTAGTTAACATCTAAGAGTATGTTTGTAGACTTAATGTCTCGATGGTAAATGGGTGAGGAAGCTGCTGAGTGTAAGTAGAAGAGAGCTCCTGCAACTTCTGTTGCAATTCGTAAGCGCATATCCCATGTTAGTGGAAACTCCTCAGTTTGGCCATTGATATATTGGAAAAGAGTTCCGTTAGGAATGTATTCATAAACTAGCAAAGGAACTTCAGTCTCCAAACAACAACCAATTAGCTTAACCACATTCCTGTGGTTAACTTGTGAAAGAATGACAACTTCATTGATGAATTCTTCAAGTTTTCCTTCATCAATTACCCTCGACTTTTTCACAGCAACAATTCTTCCATCTACCAACATGCCTTTGTAAACAGTGCCTTGTCCTCCCTGGCCAAGTATCCTATTTACATTAAAACGGTCAGTAGCCTTCGCCAAATCTTTTGAATTAAACAATTTGGTGTTCTCAACATCGGCTTCATGTAAAAATAATTGTTTTCGTAATAGCCGTTTGAAGATCTTGTTCTTCTGTTTAATCATCCTCCTTTTCTTTACCACTTTGTAGGACCACCATCCACCAACAAGTAGAACCAACAGCCCAAGGCCACTGCTAAGACCTGCTTAACGCAATGTAATAGTAAAAGATTACTCATTGCAGTAAAATGTTATAGCAATAGTTTTGATGCTAGAAATTAGTTTGACAAGCTATCCTGTGACAAAAAGTATGTTAATATATTTTGATGATTGAAGTATTTCAAAAGAAGGAGATGGTAAAAGTGAGCAGTTGAGTGAGGAAAATGATTAAACAAAAAAATAAAATAAATAAATAAAAGCAAGAAGGTTTAAAGGTTCGCATTATAATTCGCTGCCTACAATTTTTAAAATTGTAACAATTATTTTAAAGGAACGGTCACATTTTGTCAAGTCATTCATTTTGAATAATAATAAAAAAAACTTATAGGAAAAGATATTTTAGCCAACACCTAAAGTGGTTTTTTGGGTGCACCACCCCTTAAGATTTTTGGGTTGTTGGCCATCCTAAGATGATGTTTAACCACCCCCATAAGCCTTGAAAGGTGACCGGACAACATCCTCAAGAGTTGAGGGGATAGTTGGCTACTCCCTCAAGAGTTGAAGGGGTTGCCAACCACCCTCTCAAAGCTTATGGGGGTTGGTCAACCCCTCATGAGTTTTTGAAATGGTTTGGCCACCCCGGCCCAAAACCCTTTTGGGGGTTGTTGATCACCCTCAAAGCTGATGGGTGGTTGGCCACCCCTTGTGTGTTTTGAGGGTGGTCCAGCCACTCTCAAAAATATTTGGGGGTGGTCAGCCACCCTCTTTATGTGGATAGCTGAAGAATTTCTTTCTTGTAATTTTTTTTTTCTGTCTCAAAATGATTGACTTGGCGAAATCTTGAGTGTTCATTTAAACCATTCTAAGAATTGCATGCTCCTACCATTTTTTAGAATGTCATAAATCCTAATCATAAATATTTCAATATATGTCAAATTAGACTATACTTGAAGGATCCTCTAAATAGTAGCAAGTGAATTTTAGGGATATATTTATTGAAAATTGAAGCATCCTGATCATAGGATATATTTATTGAAAATTGATTGCATAAAAAATTTTAAAAAATAAAGAAAAAGAAGAAGAGATTTGACTGTACACACGCTTGGAAATACTTGAAAGATTAGGATATGAGCTGAGTGCCTTAAGTTTTAGATATTTAGATACTTATTAAAACAATAGATCACATGGAATGGTAACACATCAGCTTGTTTGGCAAAGCTTGTCTAAAACCCTCTAAAAAAGTCAACAACAAAATATTCTAACTTTTTTCACATTTAATATTCTATCAATCACTTTTTAACAATATTTTTGACTTTTTATATCACATTTTATTATTATTCAAATAAAAAACTCATTAAAAAACTAAATTTTTTTACTTTTCCATACAAAAAATTCACAACATTCTTTTTACTTTATATTACATCAATCACTTTTTATTACTATTTAAAACTCAAAAACCTCATAATCCTTTACCAAACATTACCTTAGGTATTTCTCAAAAGAAATATAATCATGGGGAGCCCATTTTGATCCTTTTAATTTTTTTCAAAAGATGTGCTCTAAATTTTTTTCTCGAAACGTGTTTTAAAAATTTTCTCCAAAAGCATAATATTAATTATTGTAAAAGAAAAAAATATACATCCAGAGTGACCAATTGAAAGAAGGAAGGTGAAAGAAAATCAATCAAAATATGAGATTTATTGTCCGGGTGGTTTCTGGCTCACTTTTCAAAATAAAAATAAAATGGGAAGCCTTAAATACTTTGATCCGAGTAAACATACCTATTGTAAGCAGCCGAGTCTTAGTGTCAACCTCACACATGTAAGACCCATAAGTATTTACACAAGATCCACTCTTGAGACAAGTGTTTTGGTCTGGGTCCAAGCATTCGTTAATATCTGACATGTAACAAGACAAACATGGTTAGTATCTTGTTAATATATAAGCACCAAAATTCAAGTTGATTATTACATTATCAATTATCTTAAAAATTAAAAAATTAATATAAATGGAATCATTTAAAATAATACTATAATACTTTTTTCTAATCAAATAAGGAAAGGATTACAAGGGAGTTTAATCATGCAAATTACTATTCAAACTGTGACATTAATATTCATGAGGAAACGTTGTTTTTTGCTACAAAAATACACAGACTACGTACAAAGCTTCCCTTTGTCAAACTGAATTTCACACAAATGATCTACCAAAATGAAATTTTATTATATCATCAAATTTATGAAAATTGTGTTTTTTCCTAGGTTCATATTCGCAGCCACACCGCGTGTAATTCAACTACACACATCTATACCCTGTGGTCTGCATAAGGCACGTGTTGTGACACGTCTTTTACAAGTGTTGATTTGGCCACGTACGTTGTCAAGCTAGCGTATGATATGAGTGTTGCAAATTTAATTCATAGAACTATTTAACACAAAAAATAAAAAAGGAAGAATTAAAGAGATAAATAGACTAACTACAAACTTTACCTCCACATCCTTCACGAAGATAGGGATTTCCTTCAAAGCCGCTTTGGCAATAACAGTCAATATAGCCTATATAGGGCGTCGTCCCGTTATTACAATAGTACTCTGTGGTATATGCAATGTAATCACCATCGGTATCATCTGTGGTCTCATTGATATTGGGTATTGGAAGTGAGTTGAATGATGTATATGGAATAAACCAATCCAACACCACAGGAACGTACGACATAATGGAGGACATATTTATTGAACCACTTTTCTTGAACCACTCTTCTTCTACCAAGAAGGCAGACTTGCATCCATCTGTGTTACGGTCGTCAATATTTATTGGCTCTATTGTTGTATTGAATGTAACGAGATCTGAAGCAAGTGTGGTTTGGCAGCAGTTGGTGCCATTGCAACTACCATTTATCACTACTTTACTCGAATCACAATTTGACATGCACCCAATAACTGAACCATCTGATGAGGACCTCATTGCGGCAAAGTTGTTGCAACCCATGGCGATGAATATGTTGAACTGGGAGAAGACGAAAGAGCTTTTTTCTAGCTCCACATTTTGTTTTCTGCTTGAACCAGTACCAGTACTACAATTAGAAAATGTCGGATAATTGACGCGAACTGTACTGATTTCAGCTGAAATAGTGTTCACCTCCAGGCCGATCATCTTCAAAACAGGTTTGGGAGAGCCCGAAGAGTCATTATTGCAAACAACTTCAAACCAGGGATCAAGGTAGCAACCAGCTCCTATTCCAAAAGGGTATGGGATATTGTTAACATTCCCACAGCTTGTTTGACATGAAGTATTAATATCTAAACCCGCTGCTTGTACAGATATTGCATCATCATGAATTGATGAACACAATAGCAAAATGAATATCTGAAATACCGCCATTTGCACCATGCCCATCTCTCTCTCTTTCTCTAGGATCGATGATGATGAATGGGCGTGTGAAGCAGCAAAGCCCAAGCCCCCGCTTTTTATAACGCGATTCTCGTCCTTCTAAAAGTCGCCAAGAAAATTCTATGCAAGTTGCCAAGATGACAAATTTGTTGTCTTTGTCTGGACTAGCTAGCTAGTTTGTGCTTTAATTATGTGCATGAACCTAGCAGCCATTATTGATCACCTCTCATAAGTAATTACTAGGAAAATGATCCCATTAATTTGGATGGTCCACAATTAATGTGACTTTTTGGGCGCATCTTAATTATATCCCTAACATGCGTATGTTAAACAATCAATTATTACAAGGAAATTTGGTACTCAATGGAAATTTCGTAACAAAGCCGAATAAGATGAAGTCCCACGCTTACTTCTGACTTGTCTTTTGTTAACTACTTCCCCGTGCATGTTTTCCACTTGGACTAGAGTGTGCAATTTCATTTTCGAGTGATTTCAACTTATTTGACCAAAATAAAACAGCCAAGTTGATGATCTAGGTCAATAATTCATCCAATTCCAAAATTGAATTATATCAAGATAGAGGTGATTCCGTCCCCCTATAGGATATCCCAAATAACCTTCTCTCTCTCCACCTCCGAATGGCTCGACTTGCTTTAGTCGCGGGATGTGTGCTGTCGTTGATTGGTTAATTTTGGGGATCGTATGTAGATTGGCATCAGCTGGCTCTCTTGCTACCAATAGCTTAGCCTTCAAGATGAGCGTACTCTATTTCGATGTTCACTAGGTCCGATTTTGGTACTATTCACTACCTTTTAATTTTGATGGTCACATGTAATGGTGACATTTTGGGCACATCTTATATATCCCTATACTGCGTACGTTAAGCAATCATTATTATTAGGCCCCATGAGGATAACACAAATGGAAATTTCGTAACAAAGCGAATAAGATGAAGTCCTACCCATACTTTGACTTGTCGTTGTTTTAACTACTACTCTGTGCATGTTTCCACTTGGACTGGAGTGTGCAGTTTCATTTTCGAGTGATTTCAACTTATTTGACCAAATAAAGACGCCCAAGTGGATGATCTACGTCAATAATTCATCCAATTCCAAAATTGAATTATATCAAGATAGAGGTGATTCCGTGCCCTATAGGATGTCCCAAATAACCCTCTCTCTCTCCACCTCCGACGACTCGACTTGCTTTAGTCACGAGATGTGTGCTGTTGTTGATTGGTTAATTTTTGGGGATCGTATGTAGATTGGCATCAGCTAGCTCTCTTGCTAACAATAGGTTAGCCTTCAAGATGAGCGTACTCTATTTCCGATGTTCACTAGGTCCAATTTTGGTACTATTCACTACCTTTTAATTTTGATGGTCCACAATTAATGTGACATTTTGGATGCATCTTATATATCCCTAACATGCGTACGTTAAGCAAGTCAATTATTAGTAAGGCCCCCCATGGAGGATAACGACAATGGAAATTTCGAACAAAGCCGAATAAGATGAAGTCCCACCCATACTTTTGACTTTGCTTTTTTAACTACGTGTGCCATGTTTTCCACTGTGGACAGAAGATGTAGCAATTTCATTTTCGAGTGAGTTTCACTTATTTGACCAAAATATAAACAGCCAAGTTGATTGATATAGGTCATAATTCAATCCAATTCCAAAATTGAATTATGATCAAGATAGAGGTGATTCCGTCCCCTATAGGATGATCCCAAATAACCCTCTCTCTCTCCACCTCCGGATGGCTCGACTTGCGTTTAGTCGCAGGATGTGTGCTGTCCGTTGATTGGATTGAATTTTTGGGATCCGTATGTAGATGGCATCACTGCTCTCTTGCTTACCAATTAGCTTAGCCTTCAAGATGAGCGTTGACTCTATTTTCGTGTTCACTAGGTCCGATTTGTGGTACCATTCACTACCTTTTAATTTTGGATGGTCCCACAATTAAATGGTGACATTTTGGGCTCATCTTAGTAATATCCCTAACATGCGTGACGTGTAAACAATCAATTATTACAAAGGCCCCATGAGGATAACGACAAGGGAAATTTCGTACAAGCCGAATAGAGATGAAGTCCCACCCTTACTGTACTTGTCTTATGTTAAGCTACTCTCCGTGCATTTTTTTCACTTGGACTTGGAGTGTGTAGTTTCATTTTCGCGTGATTTCAATTGATTTGACCAAATGAAAACACCCAGTTGATGATCTAGCTAGGCTCATTAAGTTCATCCAATTTCAAAATTTTTAAGTTTATAACAGGATAGAGGTGATTACGCGTCTCGCTATAGGAGTATCACAAAAGGCCTAAAAGGTCATATTGCATTGGTATTTCCAAGTCATTGCATTCTTCACGCTTCGCAATCATCCTGTAAGCAATACAAATGTCGCGAACAGATATGGTTTACAGATCAATTAAAATAGTTAGAAAAAAAAATTAGTAAAAAAATAGAAAAAAGATCAAAATGAATAATAATATTAGGAAAAGAATAAAAATCGTAAAATAAAATAAGAGAATACATGCATCGATCGATTAACCAAAAATATTGTAACCAAAGGCTAGATTCTTGATTACCCCTCCACTCCATGTTGTGCTTAAACTGCCTGATTAAGACCTCTCATAACACATTAAAACATCTTTTATACTGTCCAAACCTAGCTTCTTGAGGTGTGCAAATTTTTGGGTTGACTAAATGTGAATGTGAAAAGGTTTATGTGGCTACAGATGCACCTTCGTGAAAGTTTGACGTAATCAAACTTCAAAAGAAGCAGAATTATTGAAGACATTAAGGAGAAAAAAAAAAAAAAAAAAAAAAAAAAATATAGTATTTTGGAGTACTTTTCATTTTGACTAAGCCAGAATATAAACTTAGTTTCTATAATGTGGATTGTGCTAGTATGTTGACCAAAATGTGCGAACTCTTGGTTGGATGCTGTAAGACAGATGTGTCTAAGTCCTGATCGGGATCAGCTTATGGTATGAACTTCAACGCATGGTAGATCAGAGCAGAGAACAACAACTGATCTTCTTGTTGTCATTGAAGGTGCTCTGGGTTGGCCGTAAGAACAGAAGAGTCTGAGTTTGAAAGCATGGGCGGCGGTGGAGAGTATAAGCCATCGACAAAATCAAGCAAATGAATACCCAAGTGCATGCCCCTTCACCATACAAATTTAATGCTAACTATAAAGCCTGAATGTATTATTATCTATGGAAAACGTTACCTTTAAAAATAATATTCTATTATCATACTCTGTTGTATTGAATATTCTTTTATTTTGTTATTTGTTTGCTTTCATTCTCATTTCCAAGTTAAGTCATTTTCAGATCTAGAAACGAAAGATAACAACTTTGGACAAGTCCCAAAACATACCCAAGAATGTTATGCATTCCAAGTCTCTATTTATTTTCCAAAGAATGTTCATGTGGCTTGAAACTTGCTTAGAACAAAAAGCACATGGTTTGAAATTAAGATGCCTATTATTTTATGTAAATGATTTGACAAAACGTAATGGGGATAGAATGTGGACACGTAAACATATTGCAGAATTAGAAAATAAACTTCAAACCAGCGGTTAATCAATTCAATCACCATAATTAATATAAGCACAAAAATAAATAACACAGGAATTTGGTGACAAAGTGAAAACATTTTGAATAACTCTACAAAAGTAAAACTACTCTAAGAGCCAACCAACCCCAAAAGACATCTACTATAGAAAACTAACATTACATATTGTTCCACTTCCCAAACCTTTATAATTCCGAAGACACAATCTTGTAAACCAAGTTTGTAAAGGACTTGTAGTAAATTGTGTAGTACATGTAGTAAAACTCTAACAAAATTTTACTTTTTAAAATTTAATATGAATTTATGAATTAAAAAGTAAATTTTGGTTCCAAAGCCCATTTACACGGCAATGATAATTTACATGGCAATGATAATTACTTGAACT